>JBBPBX010018863.1:15524-28107 GCA_038048925.1 Garcialebias charrua
GCGTAGGTAGACGGAGGAGCGAGGCGTTCGAGGAGTTTGTGTTTCTGCCTGCGTCTGAGGGGCAGCTGGTGGATCGGAGCTCCGTTGTGCTTTTGTGGAAGTCCAAGTCTGCAAACTTGACCTGATTACACTCTGAGGTAAGAACAGATCTGAGGGGACGTTTCACGCTGCTCGGGACAACACGCAGCTGTAATGTTCTGCATCGTACTGGAATTTAAAATGTTTTTAACTGGGACAAAAGTTGTTTTCTTTAAATCCAAAACTACAAATCATAAAGATTACTGCCACTTTTAAATGTTGTTTTACTTTAAATTACACATTAAATGGTACAGCACTGATTCTTTTTGTAATTTAGCATGTTTTTAATCAGTTTTCGTCATTTATTATTCAAACTGTTATAAAATTATTTATAAAATTAAAGATGAAATTAATGTTTTGTTTCCCACTCAGAAAATTAAAATGCCATAATTTGTGTACAGAAACTTAAAGCAATATTATAAATAAAATAAAAAAGTAAATACAGCTAAAAAAAATGATATTAATCTTCGGGGTTAAGTGTTAAATTATTTAAAAAAAAGTTTTCTTCATACTCTTCTTTGAGCGTGAATCAACCAAGCGCTTGGTACTGGATGTCCTGTTGGATTGAATTATTACAAGAAACACAGCTTTGTTAGCTTTTCCTTTTTGTTTCCACTTTTCTTTTCACAGAAAAAAAAACCCAGACAAAAATTTAAACCTATTTATTTTTGTGCCAAATTTTAGGCTGAGTGAGCCAAAAGAAACCATGGGATGAAAATCTGACAAATTTATTGAGTAAAATTAATTCTAATGTTATAATTTCAACTTTTGGTCAAACTTTGCATATTGTTCCCTCAATTAGTGCTAATTACTTGAGGTAGATGTATCCATCCCTTCGGGGAGTCCTTGTGCCGGGCAGGTAGTGTTCCAGACTGGTCACCTGGTCGACCAGGTCAAAGGTCATCTAGTTATGCGGCTCAAGTGACACAAATGGTTTATTCAGACACTGTGGCCACCTAAAAGTTAACTCAAGCAGGGTGCTTTGTCTCATTGTTACAGAAAATTCATTCCACATCACACAAATGGGAACATATACATTTTGTACCATCATGTGGCTTTTTATTTATATTTATTTTTTTGATACTCGTTTTGTATTATAACATTTATTTGGTCTTGATTGTCAACTGAGTTTCATGTATAAAACAGTTGAGTGTTTTCCAATGATAAAGTAGAAAAACAGACATAAAAAAAGTTAACTTTGGATTTATGTACACATGTATGTACAATTATACAAACAGAATCATAAGTAGTTCTACAAAATATACAAACAATAAAAAAATAGAATGTTTTTGCAAAAAGGAGCCCTTTCAACTTGAGGTTCAAACAATATTGTTTGTGAAAATAATTTATTGTTAAATAACATTTCTTATGTCATAAATATATCCAGAATTGTTCTTTTTTGAGCTACACTCAAAACGTAAACATTTAATAAAAATTAAAAAAAAAATTGAGTTTTTCTTTATTTTTTCTTATTTATTTATTTAAAGATGAGAGTTGGAGTATTGAGGCTGGCGAAAAACTCAGGCAAAGAGGGCGAGCAGAATCGTAAAAACTTGTAGCGATCAAAGCGTGTGTGCTTGTGTCATCATATATTGTATGAGCCAGATACACTGCTATGTTCGTGTATTATTGTCCGTGTGTGTGTGCGTGCACGCTATATGTGGATCGCTGTTTCTCACGGCCATGCCGTTGACGCCGTGACTGACAGCCTTGTTAAATTTCAGTAAAGCATGAAACATGACATGAAAGTGGCTTGAGTGAGTGCGTGCATGCGCCTGTGTGTAAAGTGATCCATGCGAGGAGACTAGCTGACCTTTGAACCCTGTCCTAAACAGCTAAGTGCTGCTTCTTATTCACCCTCAGCAGGATCTTTAATCAGAACCATAACGCCACAGTTGAGTCCTCGACACACAAATGTCCTCATGTCCACGTCCAGAACCTTTAGCGTCTCCTCAGTCAAGCACTTTCTCTAAACTTGCCTATGATTGCAACAATTTGGAAATGCCTCCAATATATGCTGCCTGGGTGAATTTGGCTGAGTGTGTGTGTGTTTGGCACCCTGTGTGTGCCGTACACCTTGACGGTGTGTTGACACAGTGATTATAGGGCAGCTGGTACACATTGGCCCTCGCTCCGCCCTGCATTTACTGTTCTAATTAGTTCCTGTCCCAAATAAGAGAGAGGAATTTTAATAGAGAACCACTGCGCCGCCGTCTCGCTCCACAGACCCTCGCACAAAGACTCAAATAAAACCAGCCTGTGTGTGTGAGACGGGCATGCTGCTCTCGAACTGAAGTTTTTATTTATTTTGTTCCTTTCTGCTTCGCTTTTCAAGTAAATTGGCCCCAGTGCGCAGTGATTGACACGGCCAAGTGTCTCTCTTAGGCCACAAAGTCAAGGCTGAGTTCAGTTTCTTCAGTGACATGTTTAACAGTCTCCACTTTGACCTAACATGACCCCGCCAGGACCTTTCAACTCCTAACGGGTTCAGAAGGGCGTGCAAGCTCAGGATAGTCGGGTCACAGGTGAACAAGGGAAAGTTATATCGAGCACTTTGACCACAGTTAGAAATCATGCAATCAGCAGTCAGTTGGTTGTGGGGCACCGTTTCTTAGCATTTTCCAGCAAAGTTATGTTTCTTTTGATGCAGTTTTAAAACCAAAATAGTTGTTTTTCATTTCCTGGTAGTGTCATGCAGACATTTGCATTGTTGTTGGTCACACCAGTTCATGATGCTGGTGTGATGTGTCTGACTCATTATCGCTGGTTTATGGGGCTCGTTTATAACGTACTAAACACAGCTTCTGATGGACTGTGTGTAATGTAATGTCTGTGTGTGTGTGTGGCCATGTACGTGTGAAGTAATTTACTCTTCTTTTTTCTGCAGGTGAAGAAACCACACAGTGATTCTCATGTTCCAGACCCTTCAGACGCCAGGTATGCTCCTATGTGCCAGTCTGCCTACTGGAATAAGACCCAGAAAAGTTTTTTCTTCGTGTGTGTGTGCGTGCGTTCGTGTGCGCGTGCACGTGTGTGTGTGTGTGTGTGTGCGCGTGCACGTGTGTGTGTGTCTTAGGTCTTTGGTCATGGTGCAGAGAGGTGAGGTTTCACTGCAGTTGGAAGCTGTGATGAGGTCATCATTAGTCCTTCCCAAAATCCTCAAAACACACACACACACACACACACACACACACACACAGATTCAAACAAATAAGAAACAAACAGAATAGGCTGGAGACTAACAAAATGTTAAGTCTGCTCATTATAATCAAATCGCAGAAACGAGTGTTGATCTTATAATTTTGTTTTTTGTTTCATTTAAACAAAATGTTCAAACACTAAATATTAAATAGTTTTCAACTTTCAGAAAAATATATATATATATTCTGTATCATTGTGATTTAGTTTTAAAGTTAGACGGCTTAAGATCAGTAGTCAACACTTTTTGAAGTGGAGTTCTGTGGAACTGTTGTGAATAATTAATATCTTACCTGTTGTGGATAGCACTTTAAATTATCTTAGTTTTTACAAATACAGTACTTGGCGAGGTCGAGATTTAAAAAAATAAAATGACCCGAATAGCGTAAATATCTACAGCAGTAGCAGCTAGCTGTAGCACTTCTGGCAGGAATATCAATTTTTTTTACTGGAAAAACTTTGTAAAGCAAAACTGACAGTGGTGGAAAAGTTATATATGTAAATTATCATTGGCATGAAATGCTGTATAATATTTTCAGATTAGTTAATTTTTTTGCCAGCGTCTACTCGTCTCTGCTTCACTCCAACTAGCCATTAGCTCGTCAATCAAGTAAGCTATTTTTCTTCAAAATGAAACAATTTTCAACCTCCGTCGACAATTGAAGCAATTGTTCCTAACTTTTTCCACAGAAACTCCCTTCAAATGATCTGAACGTTCTACTTTAAAACTTTGAGTTTTAGCCACAACTCCAAAATAATGCAACAACCATCATCATCTTTAGCCACAAGTTTTTCCTGTTTATTTATTTTGTCTCTGAACTTGTACACTAGTTAAAAGACAATGGTGAAATAAAACTAACTGCAATGTTTTAGTCTTGGGGCTATAATCCTTCCTTACTTCAGCATGCGGTACATTTTAATCAAATATTGCATACTTTATACTTAAACCATGGACCAGACATGATGTGGAAACCAGGAAAGAGTTTATGAAACACCCGCTCCTGCCATTGCCTCCTGAGAGGAGCAAAACAAAAAGCGGGAGAGGGGTGGGGTGCGAGGAGGGTGGAAAAAAATGAGTTCCTGTTGATGAGGAATTAAATAAAAGATGAAGTGTTTTTGAAGTGCACGCAGAAAGAATCTCTGAAACTTAACTTTTGTTACACATAGTGGATATGAGGCATTTGTTAAAGTGAGCTCTCAGCTGATGGTATAACAATCAGCAGCATCGGTCCAAGATCAGAACTCACAGCTCGCCTCTTTTTTCTTTTTAAAAATTTACATTTTTTGCTGCTTCTAATGGCTCCAGTTTTTTACCTGTCATTTTAGCATTGCAGTCATGTGACTCTGCCTAAAGCACTGAGACTTTCTACTTTTCTACACAGATGTACACTTTTTATTGTCCACACAGCAGCTCATATCTGTTTGGTTCTCCTTCCATCTCTGTCATTTTGAGAGCTTTGATGTCCCACACAAAAGCACAAGTGTGACCCGGCCTGCAGGCTGCATGAGTCAGGGTTTATAAGAGGTACCATCCACAGACTGGATGACTTCACGTCAAACTATGCCTTCCACCAACGAGCTTGTCAAACCGCGGGTTTGTGCTGACGAGCCGTAAACTAGTGTTTTCGGTTGTTTCTTTTCCTACTAACGTTTCTAAAAAACACTTCACCTTTCAGCGCAGGGGTTATCAACCCCAGAGTTGCCAAGGTACCAAGTAAAACAGATCACACACACTTTATTATGGCCACCTCTTGTGCCGCTTCGTCCCAGTCATCATGCAGAGTACATTGTAAAACTAAATCATGCTGGCAGGCTGTGGGTTTGTATTGAAGCCCAGAAATGTGGACACACACACAGCCACTCCATAAAAGAGCGAACAGGCCCACAATGTCAATGTCCGCCACCTTTGAACACGAGCTCATATAGGCTAACTGGTGCTGAGCAGCATGAAGTTTATTCCTGTGTGCACGCACCATATGTGTAGGCCTGTCATGATCAACAATAAATCAATTAATCGCATGATTATCAACCTCATTTTCATTTATCGACTTCATTGTTTCTTCTTGTCTCTCTCTTTCTACTGAAGACACTGGATGACAAAAGGCTCAGGTGTTCTTGACTGACCCCTCTTTCTCTTCTCTTTTAAAACCTGTTTTAACCGTCCAAAATAGGGGTGGGCCATATGGCTCAAATATTATATCGTGAGATTTCAGAGCATTCTGACGATAACGATAAATTTTGTGATATAACAAAAAACAAAACAAAAAAAAAACTGAAATGATAGTTATTTATTTGACAAAATTAACTTAAAGACCATGTAAAGTGAAATTAAATGTGTGTTTTTAGTTTGTCACATGGCATAAATATGTGTTATTAATCACCCATTTAAATCTGACTGATTAAAAACATTGTTTACCTTATAAAATTAAGTCTCAAAAATCATGAAAAAACATGATTTTGCCTTGCCCTGGAACGCTGGGGGCGTGTCAGTGCGTGGGCGTGGTTTCAGCGCAGCTGCGCTCGTGTCCTGCCCCTGCCCTGAGCTGACTGTGTGGAGAGGCAGGCAGCAGAGATCCAGTAAACCTGCTCTGTTTTTATCCGAGTTCTGTCTGTAACAGCAGCTACTTTTTCCAAGAGTTACGCTGTTTTTGTAAATAGTTTTCTTGTGTGTTTTTAATCTGGAATGAATAAAAAATAATTAAAAAAAAGAGTTGTACCATGCGGGATTTGAACCCGTGGGGTTTGGGACGGAAGGCAAGCGCTTTATCCATTGACCTATCCAGGCATTACAGATACTCGGTATAAAACCACGCGGTATAAAAACATGTTATGATTTGTACGGGTGCCCTGACCATTGCGACATCCAGGGAAGATGCACGAACGAGGCATAATTGATTAGCTAGCTAACAATGAACAAAATATCTATGCTATTGCTATCTGATGCTATCTGCGATTCGCGAGTGAACGGCTCCACCGAGGCGAATTTATACGGCTGGAGCTGCAGGGGGTGGGGCTATACTAATGAGGACCGCGTGACGAAACGCGGTCACGTTTAAAACACGCCTAAAAAATCCTGAAACAGAAATATGTTTATACACAGTTTGCTCTATAACTCCAAAATTAATTGAGCTACAATTTTGAGACTTTTTACTCATTTACAAGATTACAATTATGACATTTATAATGTTTATTGAAGAAAATGTTGAAATTCGCTTTACACGGTCTTTAACATGTGGCTTTGCAGTATTATATAAAATGTTACAAAAAACAAGGGGTAATTTTACTGAAATTACTTTATTTAGTAAAGTATTCAGTCTCCAAGTATATATAAATAAAAAGAAAGATCCTTCTGTTATTTAGATTGAAAAAGTCTGCACAAAATATAAATTAACAAAAACCACCACAAAAGCTAAAGTGCAGGTGTAGTTTCCCAAAACAACTACGGTAAATATAATGAAGCTTAAGATGTGTTGAGCATAAATGTAACATGTAACAAAATATATGTCATCTTTAAATGAGCTATAACTTCCAGAACTTGTAACAAGGTGTTCAGCTTGACCCTGAAGCTTGTTGGTGTTTCAGCTTCATCTGTTCCTGCACGAATGATTCATTTCTCTGATTCATTTTTTAACTGATCTGTCTCTGATCACCTGCCTCTTGGTCCGTGGACCGACTGGAACTCGAGACAGTTGAGCTGCGCGTGTTTGTACCGACAGTTTAGAGCGGGGGAGACGCAGCCCGCACCGGCAGCTCAGAGCGGGGTGGGGGGAGGGGGAGACAGTTGAGCTGTCTGTACCTGCAGTTTAGAGCTGGATGGAGAGAAGCTGAGACGCGCTTGTTTGTTTTTAGCATTTTAGCTAGTTAGTATTGTGCGCAACTAATAAGCGTTACACCAGTACCGACAGGTGGAGGGGGGGTGCGCAGTTTGGTTTGGTCTTTCGGCGCGCTCAGTTGATAAAGGGAAGAGGCGCCCTGACGTATTACGTCATGAAATTAGCACATCATGATATCATTATCAAATGTGGGTGGGATAAGTGAAGCAGTCACACCTGTCTCCACCCTCATCTGCCCCACTCTGGGCCCTTGAGCAAGGCCGTTAACGCACACCATCTTCTCCCCCGGTAACCCTAGATAGCAGCTCTCTGCTCCACCGAAGCCGTTTTCGCATTGACCGGCCCTCTATGGCCCGGGACGCCCCGCCCCGCCTTCTAACCCGGGTTCAGCGTGTTCGCATTTTCCTTTTTTTCCCCGGCTCCACCCTCGTTTTGGAACCATCTCCACCGTGGTTCTATCGAGCCGGGCTCCCCCGGCCGAGTTTGACATCATGTACTGCTCAAATTTGATTCGTTGTTTGCAGCAGGGGCTGGACTCGTTCTAACAACAACCTCAGTACCGTAGGGCTGTATTTCATTCAAATGTAACTACAGAAACCCCTAAAACAATTGTTAGCTGAATTAGTGTTTCTGAGTTTAATTATGTCACAACGTAAATAACCACAAAGCGCGCACCTATTTCCGCCTTTCAGCGCAACTTGAATGTCATTAAAATATAACTAATATTGTCTAACTGGTCTAGTGGCAGGGCTTTTGACTACGGATCCGAAGGTCGCGGGTTCGCGCCCCGGCCACTACCCAGCTTGGGGTGTCTATGAGTGCACACCTATTTCTCCAGCTCCCCGAGCGCTTTCGGGCTGCTCACTGCACCACCTGGTAGGTGGTTGGGTTAAATGCAGAGACGAATTTCGTCTGTGTATGGGAACATACGCAGATGACAGGAATAGACATTATTATTATTAACTGTTGCGCGCAGCCAGGGTTTTAAAATATAACTAATAATCTCTAACTCCTTTGCGTAGCTAGAATGTTAAGAGCGGTGATTCCTTCATAAGCAACGTGAACTCCCCAAAAAAACAATCCACCGCCGTGGCTTACGGCGTTAATACTCTTGTATCTTGACCAGACGAAGCGGGTTCGCGTCCCACCTGGGACAAGGTTTTTTTTACGTTTGTCTTTTATTGGAGTAAATAAAAAGGAGTTTGTTTGGTAAAATGCTTAACAAAACTCCTTTTTATTTACTCCAATAAAAGACAAACGTAAAAAAAAACCTTGTCCCAGGTGGGACGCGAACCCGCTTCGTCTGGTCAAGATACAAGAGCATTAACGCCGTAAGCCACGGCGGCGGATTGTTTTTTTGGGAGTTCACGTTGCTTATGAAGGAATCACCGCTCTTAACATTCTAGCTACGCAAAGGAGTTAGAGATTATTAGTTATATTTTAAAACCCTGGCTGCGCGCAACAGTTAGACAATATTAGTTATATTTTAATGACATTCAAGTCGCGCTGAAAGGCGGAAATGGGTGCGCGCTTCGTGGTTATTTACGTTGTGACATAAGCTGATTTGTGATCAGTTATTAACAAAAATTAAACTCAGAAACACTAATATATATATATATATCCAGCTAACAAATAATTTTTAGCGGAGTCTCCTCTCTTAAAACACGAACACTCCACCCACGTGAAGAGAGCACCCCACCCACTTCCAGAGAACTGCCCACCCACTTCAAGGCGGCTCTGCGGCAAATGCGTAATGAACGCGGGTGACCCAGAGCTGGCTCTGGGCCACCCAGGGACGAGCTGGACTGGGGAGGGCCGGTCAATGCGAAAACGGCTACAGAGGGCTGTGGTAGCTCGGTGGTCTGTGGTTGTGTCAGGAAGGGCATCCGACGTAAAAACAACTGCCAAGTCTTCGTGCAACTAGTTCGCTGTGGAGACCCCTGATGAACGGAGAGGCCGGAAAAAAAAAAGATATAATTTTTTTGCCAGGACAAGCTTTTTTTACCGGTATTATCGTGAACGATATGATATGGCCCAGCCCTAGTCCAAAATCACATTTTTGTATTGTTAAAAGCAGCTAAGCTGAGAAGCTAAGAATAAAGTTAAGCCCCCGGTAGAGCTGCACGTACAAGCAGTACGCCTCTGTACAACGTACGTACGCTGAGGCACAAGCGTAGCCCCGCGTAGCCCCGCAGGGCACGAACGCGCAAAGCTCTTTTTTTACGACCGCATACGCGATGCGCGTTGTCTCACCATAAACTTCCCCGGCGCCGGACTGTTTTGTATGTTACACAAATGAATTAAATTCCCCTTCTTCATCGCTGATCAGGACTTTTGTTTTGTTTTTTTGCCAAAAGTCAAGTAAAAGCTTCATCCTCCGTTCACTCCATGACTGAAATGAATGAATTCATGTCCTACCTGGCTGCGCGAGGTTTTAAATATTTCCTGGTGGGCTGTGGGCTGCAGGAAAAGCGCTCCCTGTTTTTATTTTTATTTTTTAGAAGTTTTTATTAACATATAAAGTGATAGAAAGACCGCTCGACCGCAGCCGAGCGACCGCAGCTGCCAGCTGCTGTCCCACTCGAGCTGTCAATCATTTCAGTAGGCGTGTCAGCAAGTGACCAATCAGCGACCTCAGTTTGTCCCCTCTGCACGCAGCTGCTCAAATTACAACAAGAATCTGGAGCGAAAACCCGAGCATTTAACGTGAGAACGAAAAGCAGAGCTGTGCCAGCGAACGCGTGCGCACAGAATGCGTGCGTAGAGTGGTGTACAGGCAGGACGCTGAGGTTTGCCGGAGCCTTTAGGCTAAAAGGCCGACCTCAGGGAAAAAAAAAAAACTATCTTGTCGAAGCTCCAAAATTCACGGTTGAATCCCTTGCCTTCGTGTAAAAAGTTTCTCTGCAAAAAGAAGCTGAGAACTTTTTTACTGATTTATTTATTTTTTATTAAAAGCTTTGTGTGAAAAATGCTATGCTAAAGAGCTCAAAACAAACTGAGCATCCACATTTTGAGAACAGAAGAGAGAAAGCTCATGTCACGTCAAGGGGCCTCCCTCCCATTTTTCTTAAAGAGACATGCTGCTCGCTCCCTCACTATCCATCCTTTGGTTCAAACAGTCTTATACTGCCATGTGGTGGTCAAAAAAAATGTACTACACTCAAAACAAATTAACCAACATTTCTTCTTAAATTTGACAATAATTACTAATTATTGTCAAATTTCAAACAATATTATTGTTTATCGCAATAATTACAGAGACAATTAATCGCCCAACAAAATTTGTTCTTGTGACATGCCTACTCACTGGGATCCTAACACGATGTTTCAGCTGCCTGTTGCTGTTAATCTGTTGCTTGTTCCAATGTTGCACTTCATCTTCTTCTCCCCTCATCCTCCTGCCCATTAGGTCTATGGAAATGCAGGACCTAGCCAGTCCTCATAACCGCGTTGGAGCTGGAGATTCGACGGGCTCCAAGCTGGACAAGAACAACCTTGGCAGCCCCTCCATCACCACCAATGGAACAGGAGGTGAGAAGGCACATGTTTGGTTGTGATGCTGCAAAGGGTGGCTATGTTATTAATACTGTACTTTGTACTTGTCCCTTTTTTAACCTACAATTTTTAATTTATATGTAGACAACTCAGTTTGAATATATTGTACATTTATTATCAAATGGAACCTCAAGAGGTGAGGTATTCCCACCACCAGCATTTGATGGTGAGTCTTTAATACAGGTACTAATAGTACACTTTGATAAAACTGTCACTTAAGACATCAGCCAGCATCCAAACTCCGTTTTAAGACTGACCCTCATCAGTGAAGTCAGTTTTGCTTCAGTGTGTTAGACACATCAACAGATCTGATCATTCATAATGGTGTGATGGATCTATTACATAACATAACGTGCAAAATACTTCAACAGAACATACACATTATGAGAAGTACGTTTTCAAGTCAAGTTTATCCAATGGTTGACAAAGGGTACCATGTAGTGCTTTCATATTTTATTTATTCAAAATTTGTTTCTTCCAGAGAAAACTGACCTATGCGTTCATAAAAATAAATAAATAAATACTCAGAAGGTCCAGAAACCTTTGAGTAAGTGCTGGATGATGACCCCACTTCGACTTAAGATCAGCCTGAATGTGGCTGGCCTTTGATGGGTCTCGGTGAGATCCTCAGTTGTTACGATGTATAGGAAGTCCTTTTTAGTCTTGATAAGAGCAAGATGAGTTGTGAAGAGTTTTGAGAATGCACAGAACTTTAGTAGCAAAGTTGTAAAGGTTTTTTTTGTCATGGTGGCTGAGTATCAGGGTCCAGGAGGTAGACTGGTAGTTGTGTTTTCATGATGTGGGCCCGTGTGCATTGGTGTCACTTAGTAGTTAAGAATTGGCCACCTTGGCTTCACGTCTGGGGCACGACCATGATATCTTGATGTTTTTAAAAACACCCTTGTGCAGACATGACACCTGCAGTGATAGCGCTATGCTAGTGTGACGTAGGAGTCATGTCTGATGAGGGACAGGTGCATCTGTAGATGTGCATGATAATGTTGTCCTCAATGTGCTTCTGAATCATAGTGAGCAGTGAGGGTGCAGGAGAGCATCTCATGGACACTGAGAGCAGCAGGAAAATCCTACTTGGTGTTCATAGTAGTTATGGTAAATGGACTGTACTTATGTAGTGCCTTTCTATCTTATCAAGTTACTCAAAGCTCTTTACACTACAATCTGTGCCCTCATTTACCCATTCATACAGCACTCTACTATATCTGTACAAAGATAATCTGAATCTGTAGGGATTAATCAGTGCATTAGATCACATTCATTCTCCGATGGGACACACATCGAAGGCAATCAGTGTCTTGCCCAGGGACACTTTGGCATGTAACTATTGGTGGAATCAAACCCCCAACTCTCGCATTGGCGGATGACTGCTCTAACTCTCAGCCACAGTCGCCCGTTAGTTATAGTAGATGTTTTCACATTGAAGGAAAATGTCCAAATTTACCACAATCCAAACAAGTTCCACTAAAGATGTGGAGATTGTGGAAAGCAAAACAAGGTCGTCAGCAGAGTGTAAATGAGCAACTTGGTTAAAATTGTTTAAACTATTCATTGAGTTTTACTAAAAAATAATGTTTTTGTCTAAATTTAGGTTTAACAGTAAGTTGTTTTTTAAAGTCAGAACATTATTGTTTTAAAACCGATTATGTGGCTGGTTTTTAAAACTAGAGGTCAGCTCATCAGTTTATTTTTCCTTTTTTGTGTGCGTGTGTTTTATGGCCGATGTAAATCTTTAGAAATCAGGTCAGTTGATGGACGATATAAACACAACAAAAAAAATTATTTGGGGCTTAAATGTATTATAATAATAATTTGTTACTTTAAAAAAATGTTTTTAACAACCTTTAGATTAGAATAACTTGTACACTTAAAAATAACACGAGTAAAAAATATTGCTTAAATAA
>JBBPBX010018864.1:0-35447 GCA_038048925.1 Garcialebias charrua
CACACACACACACACACACACACACACACACACACACACACACACACACACACACACACACACACACACACACACACACACACACACACAGGTTTGTTTTTCTATCTTTGTGGGGCCATTGCATTGACTTCCATTCATTTTTCATTCATTTCTATAGCCTAACCCTGACCTTTACCCTAAACCTAACCTTAACACATCCTCAATTCACACCTTAGTCCTAAACCTAACCCCTAACCCACCAACGGGACTTCTTCTTATGGGGCCCGGGCTTTGGGCCCCATAAGAACCAGTTGGGCCTCACAATTTGGTAAAACTCAGAAAACTGGGCCTTACAACGTAGCATAAACAAGGACACACACACACACACACACACACACACACACACACACACACACACACACACACACACACACACACATACACACACACACACACACACGACACACACACACACACACACACACACACACACACACACACACACTATATATGTATAAAATCAAAAAGGCGTTCAATACAAGATCAACTGGACTTTATTTGTTGCAGAAAACGTTTCGACTCCTATCCAGGAGGCTTTTTCAATTCACTGAAAACAAACTGTGAGAGTTTGGAGTTATAACAGAACCACGCACCATCATATGTAGTCCAGTGCAGCGAGGTCTGCTCAGACCGCTACATTGGAGAAACTAAACAGCCCATCCACAAAAGAATGTCCCAACACAGGAGAGCCTCCTCCTCTGGACAAAACTCAGCTGTTCACCTCCACCTCACGGACAAGGGTCACTCATTTGAGGACCAGAATGTACAAATTTTGGACCAAGAACACAGATGGTTTGAGAGAGGTGTGAAGGAAGCTGTGTATGTTAAGAGAGAAAAACCTTCTCTTAACAGAGGAGGAGGTCTGAGATTTCAACTTTCCAAGACTTATAACTCAGTTTTGGGACTGATTCACAAACGTTTTACACCGGATGGGAGCAGAGGTGTCTTGTCTGTAAATTAGACTAACAAATTTCTTTGAGAAACCTCTGTTGTTGGTTGGGAGGTGTTTTTTGTCAATTTACATACAGTGTTGTGTCTTCTGTCAGAGACCTCAAGGAAACCCCCTACTGTTAAGGTGTGATTTGTCAATTTACATGTATGTGTTACCTCAGCTTGCAATTTACATATGATGGTGCGTGACTCCTAAGACTGTTATAACTCCAAACTCTCACAGTTTGTTTCATTAGCCCTGTTTCCATCCATTTTCATTTCGAATTTTGAGCTACCTCGCAAATATGTACAAGTGTAAATACAAATTAATGCAGATCAGAAGTGTTTCCATCTGCTGGCTTGAAGCGCTTCTTCCAAGCCGCGCACAGCGTCATTACGTCAGACGTCAGCGTCATTACGTCAGACGTCAGCACTGCGCATGTCTACAGTAAACCAGAGAGTAAACAGGAAGTAGCGGTTGACAACAGAACCCGGCCACACATCTCGTCAAAATGGAGAGAATATTTCAGGTACGTGTTGCTATCGGGCGAGTTGTATTTATTCTGTCATGCCAACTAGTTTTAGCGAGTTACATGCTGTTCGGAGCGGAAACAGCTGATCAGTCACGTGACGTGAATGTGCGCTACGGCAGCACGAGTCGGCAAATGTGTTTCCATCTGTCGTTTTGCGCAGCTGCTCGGTTTCGCAGCTCCCAAAAACCACCTCAAGCGAGCGTATAAACTTTTTGGCGAATTTCAGGAAGTAACTTCGTATTTTGCCGTTTCCATTAAGCTTTTCTGCTGCGATACTTCAAAATGCGCACCTAGAAACCTTGATGGAAACACGGCTATAGAATTGAATTGAAAAAGCCTTCTGGATAGGAGTCGAAACGTCTTCTGTAACAAATAAAGTCCAGTTGATCTTGTATTGAATGCCTTTTTGATTTTATCATGTCCTGGACGACTGAGAATCTTCACCAGCATATATATGTATATATAGCTCATAAATCACTCAAATAATAAATCAGTCTCTACAATCTGGTCATGTTCCACTGCCTCTAAAAACTGCCATCATTAGGCCTCTTCTGAAAAAATCTAATTTGGATCCCGACATTTTTTCTAATTACCGCCCAATTTCCCACCTCCCTTTTCTGTCTAAAGTGCTGGAAAAAGCAGTTGCTACTCAGCTGCAGGATCACCTACAACAAGAAGAAGTTCCAGTCTGGATTCAGAGTAGCTCACAGTACTGAGACTGCATTACTGAGAGTTACAAATGATATCCTCATGGCTGCTGACACTGGCTCTCCCTCCATCCTTGTCCTCCTTGACCTCACTGCAGCCTTCGACACTGTGGATCATAGTATCCTCCTCCACCGTCTTCATGTGGAGGTCGGTCTCTGCGACACAGTCCTGGACTGGTTCAAATCTTTCCTCTCCGATAGGCTGGAATGTGTTAGTCTTGGCAACGCCACTTGCCAGACAGTCGGTGTCTCCCATGCGCGTAGGCAAGGGGGGTTCGGGGGGTTCGAACGAACCGCCCACTTTTAAAGGAGAAGTTGACAATGCTAAACTAATGTGTCTGGATAGCTCAACTGATAAAGCGTCTGCCTTGAGTCCCAAAGCTCGTGGGATCAAGTCCGGCTTGGTACAACGTTTTATTTTTATTTTATTTTATTCATTCCAAATTAAAAAAGCACAAGAAAACTATTTACAAAACAGCAAGGAATAAAACAATGCATTAAATGAAAGGAATCAGACGAAGAAAATAATCTTATCTGCCCCTTCTCAAACTATTTTTTTTTTCAAACACTCGATTCAAACAACTAATTTTACATTTGTCTTTTATTGGATAAAAAAAGTAGTTAATATGCCTGTGAAGAAAGAAGAATGTGTTAACCACAGGCTGTGGTTAACACATTCTTCTTTTTTTATCCAATAAAAGAGTGTTTGAAAAAAAAATAGTTTGAGAAGGGGCAGATAAGATTATTTTCTTCGTCTGATTCCTTTCATTTAATGCATTGTTTTATTCCTTGCTGTTTTGTAAATAGTTTTCTTGTGCTTTTTTAATCTGGAATGAATAAAAAAAAAAAAAAACGTTGTACCATGCGGGACTTGATCCCACGAGCTTTGGGACTGAAGGCAGACACTTTATCAGTTGAGCTATCCAGACACATTAGTTTAGCATTGTCAACTTCTCCTTTAAAAGTGGGCGTAATATGTTCAAATTTACGAACTCGCAACAAGATCCTTGCAGCACTGTTTTGAATATATTGAAGTTTCTGAAGGTTTTTGCCAGGGATTCCAATAAACAGGGAGTTGCAGTAGTCGAGCCTGGAGGAGACAAAAGCATGGACGAGCTTCTCAGCATCGGAAAAAGTTAGGGATGGGCGAAGTCTAGAGATGTTTCGAAGATGGAAGAAGCAAGTTTTAAACAGATGCTTAATGTGATTTTCAAATGTAAGATTGGAGTCCATTTTTATTCCAAGATTAGTAACAGAGGTGGAGAGGGGGATGTCTTGTCCAGAAAAGGAAAGTGTTGTTATAGTAGATGTCTGTACCTGGTGAGGGGTGCCAATCAGTATGGCCTCGGTCTTGGAGCAGTTTAATTGAAGAAAGTTCTGATTCATCCATGCCCTAATTGCCTCCAGGCAGGCAGAGAGGGCAGTGAGTGAAGATGGAGATGACAAGGTGGAAGATGAGGATGCTCCAGTCCTGATGTAAAGCTGTGTATCGTCGGCATAACAGTGAAAAGAAATGTTGAACTGATTAATAATTTGACCTAAAGGCAGCATGTAAAGGGAAAACAACAGGGGCCCCAGAACCGACCCCTGAGGGACACCACAGGAGACAGAGACTGTCTGGGACGTGGCGTTGCCAAGACTAACACATTCCAGCCTATTGGAGAGGAAAGATTTAAACCAGTCCAGGACGGTGTCACAGAGACCGACCTCCACATGAAGACGGTGGAGGAGGATACTATGGTCCACAGTGTCGAAGGCTGCAGTGAGGTCAAGGAGGACAAGGATGGAGGGAGAGCCAGTGTCAGCAGCCAAGAGGACATCATTAGTAACTCTCAGCAGTGCAGTCTCAGTACTGTGAGCTGCCCTGAATCCAGACTGGAACTTCTCATACAGAGAGTGTTGTTGTAAGTGATCCTGCAGCTGAGCAGCAACTGCTTTTTCCAGCACTTTAGACAGAAAAGGGAGGTGTGAAATTGGGCGGTAATTAGAAAAAATGTCGGGATCCAAATTAGATTTTTTCAGAAGAGGCCTAATGATGGCAGTTTTTAGAGGCAGTGGAACATGACCAGATTGAAGAGACTGATTTATTATTTGAGTGATAAGTGGGCCTATTGCAGAGTGATTGGATTTTATGAGAGACGAGGGGAAAGGATCCAGGGCGCAGGATGAAGGCTTCATTTTCTTGATGATGGCCTCCACCTCACTCTGAACAACTTCGTCAAAGCTGTTAAGGGTCCCAGAATGCAGACGGGTAGATGGCACACTGAGAACAGGGAGGTTGTGGAGCTGAGATCTGATAGTGTCAATTTTGGTTTTAAAAGATGAAAGAAACAGCTCGCATTTTTGAGCAGAGTCCTCAAGAGTTTGTTTAATGGGATTAAGCAGACGAGTTATTGTGGAGAAGAGCTGTTTAGAGTTTCCAGGGCAGGTGTTGATGATGTTAGAATAATATTTGGAGCGTGCTTCTTTAAGAGAATAGGCGTACGCTTTCTGATGTTCTTTATACGCCTGCTTATGCACAGAGAGACCAGATGATTTTACACGTCTCTCAATAGCACGGCCAGTTGCCTTCATCTTGCGCAGCTCATCAGTGTACCAAGGGGCTGAACGCGAGAAAGACACCAGTCTTGTCTTCAAGGGAGCATGTAGGTCCAGGAGCTCCCGAAGAGATTGGTTGTAGTAATCCACAGAGTCATCTGCAGAAGGATGATTGACCGTGGTCAGGGTGTGAAGATCAGCAGACAGAACATCAAGGGAAATGTTTTTAAGGTCACGGAACTGGATGGGTCGTTTTGGGTTTGAAGCAGGCGAAGATGAAGGCACTTCCAGGGAGATGACCCTGTGGTCTGAGACACCCAGGTCATATACAGATAAATTATTGATGAGTACAGTGTCAGTAATCACCAAATCCAGAGTATGCCCCCTGCTGTGCGTAGGGGCGTCAACATGTTGAGTGAGATTAAGAGAATCCAAAAGAGACTTAAAATCTGTTGCCAGAGGTGAAGAGGAATTGTCCACGTGGATATTCAAGTCGCCAAGAAAAATAGTCTTCACAGGGGAGGTGCAGAAATAAGTGAAGAGGTCATGTATCTCTGAGTTAAATGAAACATGCGGTTTGGGAGGTCTATAAATTAATATAACATTCATCAGGAGTGGGGCTTTGAAGCTGAAAGCCAGACATTCAAAAGAAGAAAAATCCTGAGAAACCAGATGCGACAGCCCTAAACTACTGCGGTAGATTACAGCCAGACCACCACCGCGGCCAGTGCTGCGGGCTCTCTGCAGATAGCTGTATCCAGATGGACAAGCTTCATTTAAAGAACTGTACACATCCGGTCTATGCCAAGTTTCTGTGAGGCACATGAGGTCCAAATTCTTCTCCAAAATGTGATCATGAATTAGACATGATTTGTTTGAAAGTGATTGAACATTAAAAAGTTCTATTTTAATACTAGTTGGAGCAGATTGTTTTTGAAGAGGTTTAAGCAGACTGAAGTCCACTCCACGTTTTCCTTGCCACTTCGTGTGCTGTGGACTACAAAGGACCACAGACGCAGCGTTCTGATGACGTCGTCGAGGTGCGACACGTCTCTCAGACCAGACAGTAGCAATCGAGTCAGAGCCAGTTTGCCTAAAGTGAACTAATTTCTTTCGAGAGCTTCTATGGATGTAACGAGGTCTACGCAGAAGTCCCAGTTGTTTAATGGTCGAAATAGAAGGAGGAATGGAGCAGTTGTTAAATTCAAACAGCTGCGAAGCGGAGTAGGTCAACATTGTTGTCGATCCGGTGGAAGCTAGCATGGAGCTAGCCGCTAACAGCAGGCCCACGGCTCCAAGAAAGATATACAAGAAGCAGAAAGAGGTAATTTGAATGATCATTACCTCGAAGAGGAGCACAGGAGAAAATCCAAAACAGTCCAGAGGACCCAGGAGGGTGACAGAGGCAGCAGGTAAGCGAACAATAAATGCAGCTACGTGGTTTTTTAAGCTAAATTCGTTCTGGAGCTAGCGGGAGCTAACAGCCCCCACTAATAAAATTACGGTTAAACTAGTAAAGTTTACTATCTAATGAATCCAGCAACAAGTCAAATCTTGGCCTGGCTGCAGTCTCCTATCCTGAGCAAGCACTAGGCATCAGTGGAAAGGAAAAACTCCCTTTTAGAAGGAAGAAACCTCTAGCAGACCCAGGCTCAGGACAAGCGGTCATCTGCTTTGACCGGCAACTTATAATGTTTGCAGAACCACAACGCAGTCAGAAAAGACAGTTGCTCTAAAACTTAATCACAGAAAGGAAAAAATGCCCGCGTGACGTCCGTTCACACAGGTGCTGTACACAGGCAAACGCCTGCCGCACTCTGCGTTCAAGAAAGGTAGAAATGTTCAAAGAAAGGTAGAAAGGTTCAAAGAAAGGTAGAAATGTTCAAAGAAAGGTAGAAAGGTTCAAAGAAAGGTAGAAATGTCCGCGTCAGCTCGTACAGGTGCTGTACACAGGCCTAGGCCTGCCGCACTCTGCAATCGAGAAAGGTAGAAATGTCCAACAAGGCTCGGTGAAAAAAAAACAGCAGAAAGTAGTAAAAAAAGGCTTCAAAGAGCAAAAAGTATGAGGAGCAGCGGCAGCCAAGGTGTGCCCGCGTCCGCTTCCTCACAGGTGCTCTGTCACAGGTGCTCTGTCACAGGTGCTCTGTCACCTGTCACAGGTGCTCTGTCACCATAACTCTCGAACAAAAGTTGGAAATTATCCAACGTTCTGACAGGGGGAGTCCACATCCTCCATATGCAAAGCTATGAATATGGTGAGTACAAGCACGAAATGGCGGACCCTGAGCGCATTTTGGCGAGTGTAGGAGCAGCTGCGCTGACAAAGTCAACCGTTATAAGCATGCAGCGCACGGTAATAAGCGCTACGTCTGTTAGTTAATAAAATTTTATTTTTATTTTATTAGCGTGAGCGCATTTTGGCGAGTGTTCATCTTGTGCTGCATCTTCCTACAGCATCCTCCCATCAGGACCTCACACCTAACCTGAACTGACATCTTACCTCGGCCTTTCTGGACACACATGCTCACATTGATGGTTGCACTGCTGCATAAACAGTCCCATCTGATCCAGGTTTGACCAGCAAGTTTTGACAACCAAAGAGACTACCTTCACTTCAATCAAAGTAAGGGAACTTTTCTTTTTTATGCTGTTTCTGTGCTGACTTGTTCTACATTTCTAAATTACATTTGTAAATTGTTGTTTTTTAAGCATGATGCTTGCAACATCTTTCTGGATGATGTCACTTGATTCTGGTGTTTGTTTGCAACATGATTCAGATGGATGTCATGTGTTCCTGATGGGTGTGACTTGGTTCTGATGCATTTCACTGATTTCTGATTGATGTGAGACATGGTGTCACATGATGTCAAATGGGTGTGAATTGGTACATGTAATTCTATCAAAGTAAGGGAATGTTTACTGTACAGTACAGTACAGTATGCTGTTTCTGTGATGAAAAATAACTTTTTAAAAGTACAGCTGCAGTTGGCACTAAGGCACTTTGTTTTTATAGTTTTTTTTAATTATAGAAAGTGCTGTGCAGAAAAGCACTGTTGTACAGAAAAAACATTACAGGTATGGTTTTATAGATGAATGTGTGGTGTAATGTGCTAGCTAACTGCTTGTAAATAAAGTTCTGTGCAAGTTTAAGGATCAGTATGTATGCTTGTTCAGTCTCCTCTCGCTAAACGGGTGTGCACCGCAGCGTTAGTGTCTTTTTTCCGATTTACGAGCGCTGTTCCGGTTTTACGAGATAGCACGTGTGCGTTGTCGGATACCTGCCCTGGTAACTCTAAACAGCTCTTCTCCACAATAACTTGTCTGCTTAATCCCAAACTCATGAGGACTCTGTTCAAAAATGCAACCTGTTCCTCTCATCATTTAAAAACAAAGTTGACACTATCAGATCTCAGCTCCACAACCTCCCTGATCTTCGTTCGCCACCTACCCGTCTGCATCCTGGGTCCCTGAGCAGCTTTGGTGAAGTTGTTCAGAGTGAGGTGGAGTCCATCATCAAGAAAATGAAGCCTTCATCCTGCGCCCTGGATCCCTTCCCCTCGTCTCTCATAAAATCCAATCACTCTGCAATTAGCCCATTAATCACACAAATAATAAATCAGTCTCTACAATCTGGTCATGTTCCACTGCCTCTAAAAACTGCCATCATTAGGCCTCTTCTGAAAAAATCTAATTTGGATCCCGACATTTTTTCTAATTACCGCCCAATTTCACACCTCCCTTTTCTGTCTAAAGTGCTGGAAAAAGCTGTTGCTGCTCAGCTGCAGGACCACCTACAACAACACTCCTGTATGAGAAGTTCCAGTCTGGATTCAGGGCAGCTCACAGTACAGAGACTGCATTGCTGAGAGTTACAAATGATGTCCTCATGGCTGCTGACACTGGTTCTCCCTCCATCCTTGTCCTCCTTGACCTCACTGCAGCCTTCGACACTGTGGACCATAGTATCCTCCTCCACCGTCTTCATGTGGAGGTCGGTCTCTGTGACACTGTCCTGGACTGGTTCAAATCTTTCCTCTCCAATAGGCTGGAATGTGTTAGCCTTGGCAATGCCACTTCCCAGACAGTCGGTGTCTCCTGTGGTGTCCCTCAGGGGTCAGTTCTGGGGCCCCTGCTGTTTTCCCTCTACATGCTGCCTTTAGGTCAAATTATTAATCAGTTCAACATTTCTTTTCACTGCTATGCCGACGACACACAGCTTTACATCAGGACTGGAGCATCATCATCATCCCCATCTCCATCTTCACTCACTGCCCTCTCTGCCTGCCTGGAGGAAATAAGGGCATGGATGAATCAGAACTTTCTTCAATTAAACTGCTCCAAGACTGAGGCCATACTGATTGGCACCCCTCACCAGATACAAACATCAACTTTAACAACAATCTCCTTCTCTGGACAAGACATCCCCCTCTCCACCTCTGTTACAAATCTTGGAATAAAAATGGACTCTCATCTTACATTTGAAAATCACATTAAGCATCTGTTTAAAACTTGCTTCTTCCATCTTCGAAACATCTCCAGACTTCGCCCATCTCTGACTTTTTCCGATGCTGAGAAACTCGTCCATGCTTTTGTCTCCTCCAGGCTCGACTACTGCAACTCCCTGTTTATTGGAATCCCTGGCAAAAACCTTCAGAAACTTCAATATATTCAAAACAGTGCAGCAAGGATTTTGTTGAGAGTTCGTAAATTTGAACATATTACGCCCATTCTCCATAACCTCCATTGGCTTCCCGTCACCTACAGAATTCAGTACAAAACTGCTCTCATTACACATTCATTCAACCTTTATTTAGTCAGGTAAATCTTTTGAACCTCAAGGGCTCATTTACGAAAGCGACCTGCTAAAACTAAAGAACAATGAACAGCAGTGGTATAATTTCCTTAAACAATAAACAATAAACAAACAAACAATAAACAATAGAAAACAAAAGAGAGAAGAAAAAAACAAAAGAAAGTTTTTTTTTTTTTCTTTTTCTTTTTTTTTTACAAAGTATCAAAAAACTAGCAAAACATTATAAGGTAGACGTATAAAATCAAAGACAGGAACAGATCTGCATTGGTTTTTGTGTTAAATGCTTTAACAAAGGATCCTTTCGAGCCTCTGAATGAGGTTTCATTAAAACTCTTATCACTCAAAACAGCTCTACTGTTAGCATTGACATCAGCTAAAAGAGTGAGCGACCTCTCTGGCCTGTCTGTCTAATGCTTACATGGAACTTCACCAGATTATCTAAAGGACATTCTTGCACCATATTCATCCACCCGGTCTCTACGGTCACAGAACAGTAATCTACTTCACATTCCGAGAACCAATTTGAGGAACATGGGAGACCGGACTTTCAGTGTGGCTGCCCCCCGCCTAAGGAACTCTCTTCCTGACTGCCTGAGAGCTCCACAGTCACTGGTTGACTTTAAAAGCGGCCTGAAGACCTTTCTTTTTAAGCGAGCACACTCTGCCTCCTTATGATTCTATCTTTGATCTTAGTTGATATTGTTATTGATTTTATTTGTTGTATTTGACCTTTAATTTTGTTCCAATTTGTAGCACTTTGAGGTTTTCATTAATGAAAAGTGCGTTATAAATTAAATTCATTAAGGGACTATTGTATATCATATTAGTATTTTTAGTTAACAGTCAAACACAATGAAATATTAATCAAACTTTGAATTAAACCCAGCTTTTGTTTTTAACAGCCTCCTATCATTGTTCTGCCAGTTTAAAGAGTTTGAACTAAAGGGAAGGGGATTTCCCCATTTAACAATAACCGTGTTTCCATCCATTTTCATTTCGAATTTTGAGCTAATTTTTGAAATCTCGCAAATACAGTATGTAAATACAAATTAATGCGAAGCAGAAGTGTTTCCATCTACTGGCTTGTAGCGCATCTACCAAGCCACGCACAGCGTCATTACGTCAGCGTCATTACGTCAGACGTCAGCGTCATTACGTCAGACGTCAGCGTCATTACGTCAGACGTCAGCACTGCGCATGTCTACAGTAAACAGGAAGTAGCGGTTGAAAACAGAACCCGGCCACACATCTCGTCAAAATGGAGAGAATATTTCAGGTACGTGTTGCTATCGGGCAAGTTGTATTTATTCTGTCATGCCAACTAGTTTTAGCGATGTTACATGTTGTCCGGAGCGGAAACAGCTGAACGTCACGTGACGTGAATGTTCGCTACGGCAGAACTGAGTCGGAAAATCTGTTTCCATCTGTCGTTTTGCGCATCTGCTCATTTTCGAAGATCCCAAAAACCACCTCAAGCGAGCGTATCAACTTTTTGGCGAATTTGAGGAAGTAAATACGGATTTTGCCGTTTCCATTAAGCTTTTCTGCTGCGATACTTCAAAATGCGCAGCTAGAAACCTTGATGGAAACACGGCTAATGACTTGCTCCTGAACCCTGTTATTAAAGCTACAGCGTACTCAAATAATCCTCAAAGAACTTAAGATACCGCTCCACCTGCCTCAATATGCAGTCATCTTACATTTACAGTACAGTATATGTATTGTATGTTCTGCATCAAAAAGAACATAAAAGCAGCCAATTCTCCAGAAGTGGCCACACTTCTTCTTCAATGTGCTTCAGATGTTTTTCTGTAACTGAGGGTCTTGGGAGGAGGGGAGGGAGCGGACAAGACTGATGCTTTTCTTCATTTGTGATGAATAATAGAAGACGTGTTTGGACCCGTCTAGACGGCGGGTCTCTCACCTCCTTCTCCGGTTTGTGGAAGTGCTTCACAATCCCGTTGATGGCCTCTCCCACTCCCTCCTGAATCTGTCCTGTGTTCAGCTCTAATGGTGGAGATACAAAACACACACTCATAAGAAACATCCAGACAAGATTTATCTACTTGATGTCTTGTAGATCAAGACGACTTGAATATGGAAATCAAATATTTTGATGGCAGCTACATCAAAACTGTGGAATGCTCATAGGGAAGTAATGGTTGTGCAGATGAGTAACTTACTTGGTTTGCTGCTTGGTGAGATGGTGACGAATCTCCTCATCATCCCTGGAGACTGCTGCATGGGTGGTGTTCGACACATCCTCTCGTCATTCTCAGAGCTGGGGGTGATCAGCTCTCCCACCAGTATCCTTTCCAAACTGCCATCGTCCACGCCTTTCCCCAGCCACCGGCCACACGGAAACCTTGGACACACGGAGCTTTACAGAAAACACTTTTTGAACACAGCACTAGTTTTCTAGTACGGGTGGCTTACTTGTACGTGTGACCCGTGATCTCGTTGCGCACCATCACATACTCCACAAGCCACTTCGCGTAGAGGCCCGAGTTATCGTGACCCATCTGCACCGTGGTAAGCTTCCCCAGGTTCTGGCACTGTGAGAGGAAGTCACATCGACGTTAGGCGCCAAAAATGGAACAAAACAAAAACAAAGGGCTGTTTTGGTTTATTTATACGACTTGCTTTAATTTGTACATTTTTTAATCTTAATTCTCACCTTTAAGAACTATGACTCAAGGAAACAAACTAAATAAACCCATTACTTAATAAAATTATTTGGAGGGGGGGGGGAGGGGGTGGCACCAATTTTTCAAAAGCCAGTTTTAAACTTTAAACACACATTACACCTTTAAACGGTCTTTAAAGGACAACGCCCACCATGTTTTCAAATTGCATCGCCATTAATATTTAGTAGTGACTTAAATAATAAATATTGATATTGTAGAGAAATAACGCTAAATGTGTTATTTCATGATTTTAAGGAGATTTTAGCAGCCGCTCCGGCAAACTCTGCCCCTCTCCATATATGGGCATTGACGTCACTGCAGGGACCACCTTGAATGCATGCATCAACGTAGCTTTCTTATTTCTGACCAGAGTAGTTACGAATACAACTAAGAAAAGGCCAAAGCGATGTGTTGCCCAGTTCTACAGCAATACCTCGAAGGATGGCGTTAGTGTTCATTATTTCCCAACATCAAAAGGATTCAGAATGCTGGATAAAGTTTGTTCAAGTCAAACGAGCTGACTTCATTGCTCCATGGAGTAGCAGACAGTGTTTTGTCTTCAAAACACTTTAAACCGGAAGACTACGAGTCAGCAATGATGCAGGCATTTGGATTTAAGGGGAAAAGAGGTACCAGACTGAAGGAAGACGCTGTGCCAACTATCCATGAATGAATTTGTCGGAGCGAACCAAACTCGTGTGTGGCCGCGCGGCTCCGCAAAGCCCCCGGCGGGCTGCGGGCGCAGGACCAGCGCTCCCTGCCCTCCCCATCCTCCAGAACCTTCCAACAAGATACAACACCGCGGGGCTCGCCCCCCTCTTTCTCTCCCCCCGACCTGTCAACCTACTGAATTGATTGACAGGTCGGGGGGAGAGAACAAAAAGGCGAGTGGGCAGCTCCACTCTTTTTTTTTTACACTCGCCTGGCCCAAATGCAAAAATGAAAATAGACATCATATTCTACTACAGCAATTGTCCAATATGGTGAATTGTTACTGTCACGGTGGGTGTTGTCCTTTAAGTATGATGTTCAAATGAGTGCATTGTGTGAAACGCAGCAGTTGTGTCCTTCATGTTCATGTTTTTTAACACTCGTGTTCGGAACCAAAGCAAATAAAAGGTCACCATCCAATAATTCTCAGTCGGGTCATCTGGACAGTTTATTTTTTATAGAAACGTTTCACCCTCCATCCGTAGGGCTTCATCAGTCAGAGTAGTTCCAGCAAACTGTTTCCCCACCAAGCCGTAAACACCTTCAGTGGACCAACCAGTTTTCTGGTGTTAAGATGGTTTCTGGAGGCCGTCCTGTCCCTCGTCGACTCCTCCCAGGCACGCAGCCACAGCCAAAGTGGTTCAAGACAAGAAAGTTCATGCTCAATCATCCAGGTACCAAATCCAATATTTCTCAGTCGAGTCATCTGGACGGTTTCTTTTTTAAGGCCACTGTGTTTACATGCGCAAAATTCTTTGACTGGATTGAAATGTATTGAGATTAAATAATCCATATGTATCGTTTGCACTGACATGCGCAAAGAGGTAAAGTCTCCTTAAAAAACCACAGAAGAAGAAGTTCTACTTCCGTGATGAACGTAAACAAAGCCGAGTGCCCTAAATGGACCTGCAACAGGTTTTACTGACAGTTGAGACGTTACTGCACTCCCAGGTTGAGCTTCAGGTGATACAGATTATTTTGAGCTCTTTAGTACAAACGCTGTGTATCCAGCCAGGTGGAAATACATGAGGTTGACAGGTTGCACATGCACAGCCAGGTCAGTTTTCCACAATCTGAATAAAATGATCAGATTAAGTGTTTACATGCACTTATTGTATAATACAATTATTTTTCCACATTTAATTTATTGTGTTGGCGTTTGGGGAAAGGCATGTAAATCAATTACAAAACCTATTTTCGCTTTTCAAAAAAGAGTTGTAAGAATTATCACTAGAAAGCATTACTATCATCAATCAAGTATATAGTATTATTTTATCAAATGAAATTCCTTAAGTTCTATGATTTGGTGGATTATAATATTTTGTTAGTTATGTACAGAGCACAGAATAATACACTGCCTTCCAATATTCAGATGTATTTTGTCAAACGACTGAGGCCCTGTACACACGTAGCCGTTTATCAGTAAAACCGAACAGTTTATCATGCGGTTTGGCCTTTCATCCACACGTGAACTCCGGTTGATGTAACTATAAACGAATAATAACAAAACTCCGACCAAAGTGGAGATTTGAGAACTCTCCGCGTTCGAGTCTGCGTGTGGACTTCAGAACCGGAGGTTTCTGCTCCAGCTCCTCCAGCTGCTGCGGCGCTGACGTCACACAATGCTCTAAAAAAAGTGCTACAAAGTCAACATACCTGCTCTGACATGATTCCCAGTCGACATCTTCCTGCGTTTTATTAATTTTGTACTCCAACACGGTATTTAATAGTAGTCCAACCTTGCGGTCTGTCCACACACACTAAAGAAAATAAATAAATAACAGGAAGTCGCAGCTGAGTTGAAGGGGTTGTGACAGCCCTACACTGCCACCTATGGGTTCAGCATATTCATTACAACGCTGTGGTGAAAATAAAACGGGACATGTAGACAAACATTTTAAATATTCGAACATGTATGGACAGAGATATTTTTTTTGCGCAAATATTCGTTTTTCAAACACCAGGCTACGTGTGTACAGGGCCTGAGTTGTTATAATCTTAAAGGGACATATACGTTTGTTAAGCCTCAGTTTAGAACTAGTTTAAAGGGAAGGTCTACCATAATTCAGGGAGTTGGGTTATGGAATGACTTGGAGACAGATGTTAAAGAGACTAAATCAATGGTTGTATTTAAAAGAATGGTTTAGGTTAAATTGTTAAAAACATATCTAAATGGAGTTTAAATTCAGAAATTGTATGAGATAAAGGAAGTTAAATGAGTTGTTCATTTTGTTTTGGTCTTTAAAGCTGAATTCTGCAGTTTCTGGAGAACGCTGGGACTTAGAAAAATTTTCATCAGGGAAAAGCATTCTGCTCCCTCCCCCTCAGAGCCATATATGGCTCTGAGGAGGAGCCACAGTCCGTGCTCTGCTGAACTTGAGTTCAGCTCCGCCCCTTGCTGCATGTCCGCTCGGAGCCGCTTCAATATTCTGTGTTTATATATTAATAAAACGTTCTAAAAATATATAATAAAACCATGAAGCGCTAGTCCAGCACACCAGAAGACCAGGAAATCTTCAGAGCCTCTGGCAGCCACGTTGAACCCTACTTTAATTCGCTCGTGACAATTTCACTTCCTCATTCATTGCAGTCGGCAGAGGGAGCGGTACAGAGCGGTGGATGAAGCGATTATTTGACTTTTGAAAAAAAAAAAAAAGTCCTGATCAGGGATTAAGAAGGGGAATTTAATACATTTGTGTCACATACAAAACAGTCCTGCATCGCTTTCCAATCCTTTGAACGAGAACGTGCGCGGCGCTGGGGCAGGTGGGGGCGTGGGTTGGGGCGTGAGAAGCTCTGTTGAGGACAACTGGAACGCAGCTCTTTATTGGCTGATTAAAGACTCTGGAACGAGTTACCGCTGCTCATCAAACAGGCCCCCTCCCTCTCGGTTTTCAAATCCCGGTTAAAAACTCACTACTACTCCATCGCTTTCAATGCCAGCTGATTTGTATTGGATCGTTTTATTTATGATCTGCAATGTTTTTATGTTTTTCGTGTTGTACTTCATTGTCTGTGTTACCTGTTGCGTGTTTGTTTGTCCAGCACTTTGGTGTGGACTTGTTCCTGTTTAAAGTGCTTTATAAATAAAATGGTATGGTATGGTTTATTGGCTGGAAAACGGCGGGTCACTTTTTCTTTTTAGAAATGCTTATTTACCACCTGGAGAAGCAAGGGGACAAATTATTATTTTTTTTCAGAGATTACCTGGCTAACATCAGTCTGTCAGGAGATGTGGCAGAGTGAAGAAATATGTTTATAAAAAATGTTACATACAGCTCCTTTAAAGAAATTAGTTGTATGAATTGTTTATTAGAATAAGGGGTAGATAAAATAAGATTTTTTCTTCATCTGCTACCTTTCATTTTATATTTTGTTTTTCTTCTTATTGTATACAGTATATGTTAATTGTTTTGTATTTTATTATAAAATGAATGAATAAACAAAATTAAACTAAACATGCACACTGTTCAGATTATGAATCGGCATAAACCACCCCTCTCAATCGGATTACAAACTCATTCGTAACGAGCTCAATCAGCTCAGAATAATCAGAACGGGGCGTTTACATGAAGCATTTTTATTGTGAATGGTCGTTTAATCTGATTACTCATGTCTGTGTAAACACAAGTAGTGAAGTATAAAAAGAATCAACACAAACCTCGAAAGTGATCTCGAGTGTGTTTCTGGGCACCTGGAGGACTCCAGTTTCTGACAGCTCACCAGAAACACACACCCAGGGGTTGGCTGTGAACATGGAGCCCCCCAGCTTCTTACTGGGAACAATGACGACGTGATAGGGGATCACTGGAAGACAGGGGGTTGACGGGTCATTCAGGGAGCTCAAATCAGTAAGATCCCGACGGAGCGGTTGGACTCACTGATGGTTGTGAAAACGTTGGTGAAACAGAAGTAATCCACAGCGTTAAAAGACAGGAGGTGGTAGAGGAACTGCTCCTTCTCATCATCGCAGCGCAGGAAGGCGTAGCGCTTGTACAGTTTTCTGAAAACAAGGAGTCAGACATGAAGAAGTGGCAACACGGGCTCACACAGAACGCCTCCTAACCCAGTTCGTCACTCTGGCATCAATTATGAAGAAGGCAGCTGTGAAATATTCAGTCAGTCAGTCTGGACGACACACACACACACACACACACACACACACACACACACACACACACACACACACACACACACACACACACACACACACACACACACGAGAAGACGTTCTCACACAAGCAGAAAAAGGAGGTCATGACAGGAACAAGAGGCTGGAAGAGACAATCCCATGTGTCTGTTGGCTCACTTTGTGAGCTCGTGCTGGGCCAGCAGCTGCTTCAGGTGTGTGGACAGCAGCTTCTTCTCCATGGAGAGGCGGAGCCAGGCCCTCGCCTTGCCCACGTCCGTCTTGATCTCACTGATGTTCTGAATGTGTCTGCAAAATAAAATCAAGGTCAGGAATCACGAGCATGCAAAAACAACAACTGCACAATATTTACACTCAGTAAAAGTAGCTAAACTGTTAAAGTAATTTATCGCCTCCACTTTTATTAATATATATTTTTTGTTTTATTTTCATAAAACGTCACAAAACCCAAAAATTTTTTTTTAAAAAAGCACAAGCTTTCAGTTTAACTAGCAGCAAAACAAACCAAAACCTTAACTCTAAAATACTTTTATTACTGTTGGCAGGCAACAATGTCGACTTTGTGTAAATCTAACAACAATAATAATAATAATAATAACAATATTAATATTAATAACATCTATTTTCCCAGCTCCCCGAGCGCGACTACGCTGCTCACTGCTCCACCTGGTGGTGGTTGGGTTAAATGCAGAAGACCAATTTCGTCTGTCAAGTATGGGAACATACACAGATGACAAATGTGACAAATTATTATTATTATTAATAATAAGCACTAATCATTATGACTGGAGTCAACAATAGAAGTCTGTCATGGCTGTTATTCCAGTTTGTTTATGAGCAGCAGACTCTTATTGTGAAAGTCAGTACTGTTGCCATTGCTCCGAGCCACCATCACGTCTCTGATGTCCAGACTTCACCTGAGACGTACACTCCTCCTCTTCCTCCACCTTCCATCCCCCAGCCTGCCTCCACCCTCACCCACACCAAGTAACACAGATTTCTTGTTATCCCCATGGCGACAGAGGAAAACGTCTCGTTTCTGTTATGAGCCAACAAGATTAATACAAGTTCAAGTTGTGTTTATTTGTCTTATGCAAGGTCAACACAAGGTCAACAGTACGATGAAATGCTCAGGTTGAGAAGAACCGATTTGACTCATTAAAAACAAAGAATAAACTAACAAGAAACACTAAAGCATTCAATAAGGGCACAAAATAAAGTACCAAAAAGTGAAAACAATTTTTTTAAATAATATTTACAATGTCCTAAAAAGAGAGAGTAAACAACAACATGGTAGAATATAATGGTGCAGCAGGATGAATTTGTATGAATCATTATTTCAATGTAGTAATATATAATAAAAATAAATGTAAAAAATCTGGTTCTTATGATTGTCCACTGTTGTCATCATTCTTTGTGGAAACCAGGTCTCTCTTGTAAATGAGTCAGTGGGATTAACCTGTAGAAATAAATATAAGTTAAAATGCACATGATGTCTGTCTGTCTGTCTGTCAATCAATCTTTATTTATAGAGCCCCTTTCAGCAGCCAGAAGGTGCACAAAGTGCTGAACAATACAGAAATAAAAACAAACAATAAAAACAAACAATAAAAAACAACAACAATAAAAAACAGCCAGTTAAAAATTAAAAACAATTAAGACCTAACAAGAATGTCAAAGAACTACTAGATATTAAAAGCCTGCCTGAATAAGAAGGTTTTTAGATTAGATTAAAAAAACTCCATATGAGTGATGGAGCACAAGTCCAGAGGCAGATGTTCCAGAGTCTGGGTGTAACAACAGAAAAGGTCACCCCAACGTTTGTAGTTGGTCTTTGGAACAGACAGGAGAAATGTATTTGATGATCTCAGTGTTCTCCTATATTCACGGACAGTTACAAGGTCAGTCAAATATAGTGGGGCAAGAGCATTAAGAGCTTTAAAAGTGAATAATAAAATTTTAAATTTAATTCTAAAATCGACTGGAAGCCAGTGGAGATAAAATAAAACAGGGGTAATGTGTTCACGTCTGGAGGTGTTGGTTAAAAGTCGAGCTGCAGCATTTTGGACCAGTTGAAGGCGTTTAATGGAGGATTGGGAGATTCCTGCATACAGGGAATTACAGTAGTCGAGCCTTGAGGTGATAAAAGCATGAATGGCCTTTTCTAAATCAAAACGATTTAAAAAAGGTTTAACTTTGTATAAAAGACGTAATTGATAAAAACAGGCCTTGACTACAGACGCTATTTGTTTATCAAATTTTAAGTCCTTGTCAAATGTCACCCCCAAGTTTTTAATTTTTGGTCTGCATTTGGAAGTTAGAGCACCAAAGTTACAGGGAGCATCATCACCGAAGAAGATGCATTCTGTCTTTCCTTCGTTTAAAAACAAAAAAATTACGGTGAAGCCACTGTTTAATGTCAGCAATACAATCAGCGTAGGGAGTGAGAAGATTACTGTTTTTGGGTAATAATAATAATAATCAAAAAAGGCGTTCAATACAGGATCAACTGGACTTTATTTGTTGCAGAAAACGTTTCGACTTCTGTCCAGAAGTCTTTTTCAATTCTGAATGAATGGAAGCTGTGAGAACGAGAAGTTTTATACAAGCCACGCACCAACATATGAAATTGGAAACTGAAATAACACCACAAAATACCTAACATGCCCATTCTATTTAAATTGACAAAACAACACATCACACCTTAACAGAAGGGGGTTTGTAACACATACATGTAAATTGAAAGATCACACCTTAACAGTAGGAGGTTCCCTTGAGGTCTCTGGTAGAAGACACAAAACTGTATGTAAATTGACAAAAAACACCTCCCAAACAACAACAGAGGCTACTCAGAGAACTTTGTTAGTCTAATTTACAGACAAGACATCCCTGCTCCCATCCAGTGTAAAACGTTTCGGAATCAAATCCAAAACTGAGTTATAAGTCTTAGAAAGTTGAAATCTCAGACCTCCTCCTCTGTTAAGAGAAGGTTTTTCTCTCTTAACATACACAGCTTCCTTCACACCTCTCTCAAACCATCTGTGCTCTCGGTCCAAAATTTGAACATTCTGGTCCTCAAATGAGTGACCCTTGTCCGTGAGGTGGAGGTGAACAGCTGAGTTTTGTCCAGAGGAGGTTGCTCTCCTATGTTGAGACATTCTTTTGTGGATAGGTTGCTTCGTTTCTCCGATGTAACGGTCTGAGCAGACTTCGCTGCACTGGACTGCATAAACCACACCACTCTGTTTGTGTGTGGGGGTTTGGTCTTTAGGGTGGACCAACCTCTGTCTGAGAGTCCTGCTAGGTTTGAAATGTACTGGGATGTTGTGTTTGTTGAAAATCCTTCTGAAATTCTCTGAGACTCCAGCAACATAAGGAATGACAATGTTTTTCCGTCTGTTAGACTTTTTCTGTTCATTATTGTGTTTAACAGATTTCCTTGCTGACTTGACAAAAGCCCAGTTGGGATATCCACATGTTTGCAGAGATTTTTTGATGTGTTTCTGTTCCTTTTCCTTCCCTTCTGTCTTTGTGGGGATGTGTTCTGCCCGATGCTGTAAAGTTCTGATGACAGAAAGTTTGTGCTCCAGTGGATGGTGAGAGTCGAACAGGAGATATTAGTCTGTGTGGATTGGTTTTCTGTAAACCTCAATGTTGAGACTGTCATCTCCCTCCATATGCACCAAAACAGTCAAAAAAAGGCAGCTTATTGTCGTCCAGTTGATCCTGTATGGAACGCCTTTTTTGATTTTATCATGTCCTGGACGACTGGAAATCTTCACCAGCAAATAATAATAATAATAATAAACTTTATTTGTATAGCACCTTCCTACAATGCCTTGCATTGACCAAGGTGCTTAACAGGATAAAAAGATGAATAAACTGGAACAATAAATCAATGAAAATAGAATAAGAAACAACAGCAATAAAAGAAGGCAATGGAAATAAAAATGCTACATACTAAAATACCAAAAGTAATAAAAGTTACACACTGAAAGCTTTTTTGAACAAGTGGAAATAAAAAGGCAATGGAAATAAAAAATGCTACATACTAAAATACCAAAAGTAATAAAAGTTACACACTGAAAGCTTTTTTGAACAAGTGGGTCTTCAGTCTGGTTTTGAACAGAGTCAGATCAGAGGTGGCACGCAGCTCAAGGGGGAGGCTGTTCCAGGCTTTTGGGCCGGCAACAGAAAATGACCGGTCTCCCCATTGTTTGTACCTTGAGCGAGGCACCTCCAGCAGGTGTTGACTGGCAGAGCGTAAAGCTCTGCTGGGCTGATGGACTTTCAAAAGTTCTGAGATGTAGAGAGGTGCAAGTCCATTCAGAGCTTTGAAAACAAACAGGAGCAGCTTGAACTGTATCCTGAACTGAACCGGGAGCCAGTGTAGAGAGGACAGGACATGAGTGATGTTTCATTGGTAGATAAATTTGTACATCATCGGCATAGCAGTGAAAAGAAAAATTATGTCTGGCTATTACTGATCCAAGGGGCAGCATGTACAGTGAAAAGAGGAGAGGACCGAGAATAGAACCCTGCGGCACACCCCAAGAGAGAACGACAGTGGAGGAAGAAAGAGTGTCCAGCATGACAGAGAATGTTCTGTTGGTCAAGTAGGCAGTGAACCACTTGAGTGCTGTACCAGAAATTCCAACATAATGTTTAAGACAAGATAGAAGGACAGTGTGGTCTACTGTGTCAAATGCAGCTGTGAGGTCCAGCAACACCAGAGCAACGGGACACTTGGCATCCATGGACAAGGAAATGTCATTATGGACTTTTAACAAGGCTGATTCGGTAGAATGACGGGATCTAAAACCAGACTGAAATGTTTCAAAAATACCATGATTTTCTAAAACAGGTTGTAACTGCATAAAAACAATTTTTTCTAAAACTTTAGATAAAAAAGGCAGATGAGAAATAGGTCTAAAATTAGATAAAATTGATGGGTCCAGGTGAGGTTTTTTAAGAAGGGGCCTAACTACAGCATGTTTAAATGCAGCAGGGACAATTCCTAAACGAAGGCAGGAGTTTAAAAGTGTTAAAACACAGAAACCCACAGAATTAAAAACCTCTTTTAAAAACCTGGACGGAAGAAAGTCCAGAGGGCAATTGGTGATCTTTAAGTGTTGAACAACATCAGTGAGAGTGGCAAGAGACACTGGTTGAAACTGTTCAAACACAACCGGAGCTACAGAGACAACAGAGTAGTCAGGAGCAACAGGACCAGTGACCTGTCTGACTGAGGCCACTTTATCCTGGAAGAATTTTAGAAAGTTTTCACAGTTTGTGGCTGTGGCATCTGGTAGAATATTCACAGCTGGATTTATAACATAATTAATAGTGTTAAATAACACTCTAGGACAGTGGCAATTATTTGAAATCAAACTAGATAAAAATAGACATTTCGCCTCTTTGACAGATCTCTGGTAATTTTTAAAGCATTCTCTCAAAAATTTTAAGGATGAAGGAAGTTTGTCTCTCTTCCATTGTCGTTCCGCTTTCCTATCTATCTATCTATCTATCTATCTATCTATCTATCTATCATCTATCTATCATCTATCTATCATCTATCTATCATCTATCTATCTATCTATCTATCTATCTATCTATCTATCTATCTATCTATCTATCTATCTATCTATCTATCTATCTATCTATCTATCTATCTATCTATCTATCTATCTATCTATCTATCTATCTATCTATCTATCTATCTATCTATCTATCTATCTATCTATCTATCATCTATCTATCTATCTATCTATCTATCTATCTATCTATCTATCTATCTATCTATCTATCTATCTATCTATCTATCTATCTATCTATCTATCTATCTATCTATCTATCTATCTATCTATCTATCTATCTATCTATCTATCTATCTATCTATCTATCTATCTATCTATCTATCTATCTATCTATCTATCTATCTATCTATCTATCTATCTATCTATCTATCTATCTATCTATCTATCTATCTATCTATCTATCTATCTATCTATCTATCTATCTATCTATCTATCTATCTATCTATCTATCTATCTATCTATCTATCTATCTATCTATCTATCTATCTATCTATCTATCTATCTATCTATCTATCTATCTATCTATCTATCTATCTATCTATCTACATCTATCTATCTATCTAACTATCTATCTATCTATCTATTATCTACCTATCTATCTATCTATCTATCTATCTATCTATCTATCTATCTATCTATCTATCTATCTATCTATCTATCTATCTATCTATCTATCTATCTATCTATCTATCTATCTATCTATCTATCTATCTATCTATCTATCTATCTATCTATCTATCTATCTATCTATCTATCTATCTATCTATCTATCTATCTATCTATCTATCTATCTATCTATCTATCTATCTATCTATCTATCTATTCAAATCCCGGTCCGGGGCCTTTCTGGGTGGAGTTTGCATGTTCTCCCCGTGCATGCGTGGGTTTCCTCCGGGTACTCCGGTTTCCTCCCACAGACCAAAAAACATGCTTGTTAGGCTGATTGGTGACTCTAAATTGACCCTAGGTGTGAGTGTGAGAGTGGATGGTTGTTTGGTGTGAGTGAGACAGGTCCCTCTTGTAAATGAGTCCCCGTGACTCAACGAGGCTAGCCTGTATAAATAAAGGTTGAATGAATGAATGATCTATCTATCTATCTATCTATCTATCTATCTATCTATCTATCTATCTATCTATCTATCTATCTATCTATCTATCTATCTATCTATCTATCTATCTATCTATCTATCTATCTATCTATCTATCTATCTATCTATCTATCTATCTATCTATCTATCTATCTATCTATCTATCTATCTATCTATCTATCTATCTATCTATCTATCTATCTATCTATCTATCTATCTATCTATCTATCTATCTATCTATCTATCTATCTATCTATCTATCTATCTATCTATCTATCTATCTATCTATCTATCTATCTATCTATCTATCTATCTATCTATCTATCTATCTATCTATCTATCTATCTATCTATCTATCTATCTATCTATCTATCTATCTATCTATCTATCTATCTATCTATTATCTATCTATCTATCTATCTATCTATCTATCTATCTATCTATCTATCTATCTATCTATCTATCTATCTATCTATCTATCTATCTATCTATCTATCTATCTATCTATCTATCTATCTATCTATCTATCTATCTATCTATCTATCTATCTATCTATCTATCTATCTATCTATCTATCTATCTATCTATCTATCTATCTATCTATCTATCTATCTATCTATCTATCTATCTATCTATCTATCTATCTATCTATATCTATCTATCTATCTATCTATCTATCTATCTATCTATCTATCTATCTATCTATCTATCTATCTATCTATCTATCTATCTATCTATCTATCTATCTATCTATAGGTATCTATTAGGCATGTAACGGTTGTAGTTGGTGTACCGAACCGAAAAGGTACGGAGGTGGACCGAACCGAACGTGCTGTACCGAAACGGTTATTTTTTCACTCATTGAATGTTAATATGTGCGCCGCGGAACAAAATTTCCTGGGCGCGTTTCAGCACGGAGCTATTATCTCGCAGCACGCGCAGCATTAGCCGTTAGCTTCTCGCTGCGGTTTCCTGTTTGTTAACGTTATGGTTTTCTTGTTAAAAGACGAGCGCACAAAGCTGTGTGTGTGGACGTTTTTTCATGAAGACTGGATCTGCAGCAGCAACACGTCTAACGTGAACGCGCTGGAAACTACGTCATCAGAACGTGAACGAGCTGTTACAAAGTACGCTAACCACACAGCTGCATTTAAACAACTTCTACAAAGTGCGCTAACAACACAGCTGCATTTAAACAACTTCATCAGGTAATTTAGATGGGTCCAGATCAATAACACAAACTGTATGAGTTTTTAAAGCTCTGAATCTAAGTCTGAAAGTTTTTAATGCACAGTTGATCCTTGCTATGAGACATCCATCACGTCAACACTTAAGTCAAAAAGTTCAGCTCTTTATGAAAAAACTAAAACTGATGGTCAACAAGTCCTGGAGCTGATTTAAACCCTGCCCTGATGATGAGTGAGATATTCAACCGTTCAAGAGGTATTGTTATTTTATTATAATTATTATTTATAATTTATTATTATTTAAAATTATAATCTTATTAACTTATTTTTTTACCTCTGTGTTTTATTTCCAGTATTTCCAGTTACAGAGGTAGCTGCTCTCCTTCCACTTCAGGGAAATCCACCAGAGATCACCTGCTGCAGCTAAGAAGTGTGTGATGACTGAATTGAACTCTGGAACTGTTCCAGGACCAGTCCCACCAAGAAGAGGTTGTGAGTAATGAGGACAAATACAGCCACACTGGTGCTACTGGACAAAAACTTTATTAGTTAAGATTGTAAACAGTCTGTTGCTGCTTATTGTTCTGGTTCTGACTGTTATTGTATTCATTAAGATTTTTATTATTTTTAATATAATTTATTTATTGTAGAGTGCTGTTTATTTAAAATATCATCCAAATGGGTCACTTTTATTTATTACTACAATACAATACAAACATATTTTTGGCATATTTTCAAAATAAACATTTTGTAAGTCTTTATTTTGTCTTTTTTTTTTGTACCGAAAATAAACCGAAAATAAACCGAACCGAGCCCTCCTTGTAATTGAACCGAACCGAAATGTGATTTTAGCGTACCGTTACACCCCTAGTATCTATCTATCTATCTATCTATCTATCTATCTATCTATCTATCTATCTATCTATCTATCTATCTATCTATCTATCTATCTATCTATCTATCTATCTATCTATCTATCTATCTATCTATCTATCTATCTATCTATCTATCTATCTATCTATCTATCTATCTATCTATCTATCTATCTATCTATCTATCTATCTATCTATCTATCTATCTATCTATCTATCTATCTATCTATCTATCTATCTATCTATCTATCTATCTATCTATCTATCTATCTATCTATCTATCTATCTATCTATCTATCTATCTATCTATCTATCTATCTATCTATCTATCTATCTATCTATCTATCTATCTATCTATCTATCTATCTATCTATCTATCTATCTATCTATCTATCTATCTATCTATCTATCTATCTATCTATCTATCTATCTATCTATCTATCTATCTATCTATCTATCTATCTATCTATCTATCTATCTATCTATCTATCTATCTATCTATCTATCTATCTATCTATCTATCTATCTATCTATCTATCTATCTATCTATCTATCTATCTATCTATCTATATATCTATCTATCTATCTATCTATCTATCTATCTATCTATCTATCTATCTATCTATCTATCTATCTATCTATCTATCTATCTATCTATCTATCTATCTATCTATCTATCTATCTATCTATCTATCTATCTATCTATCTATCTATCTATCTATCTATCTATCTATCTATCTATCTATCTATCTATCTATCTATCTATCTATCTATCTATCTATCTATATATCTATCTATCTATCTATCTATCTATCTATCTATCATCTATCTATCTATCTATCTATCTATCTATCTATCTATCTATCTATCTATCTATCTATCTATCTATCTATCTATCTATCTATCTATCTATCTATCTATCTATCTATCTATCTATCTATCTATCTATCTATCTATCTATCTATCTATCTATCTATCTATCTATCTATCTATCTATCTATCTATCCATCTATCCATCTATCCATCTATCCATCCATCTGTAATATTGATGATTAAAACTTAGTAAAGATGGATTTGTTCATGACCATGCCATCGGACACAAACACAAAGGAGGTCTACTGACCCACACAGAGCAGAGCTGCAGGGTTATGCCCTGAGATGACCCCCACTCTCGTCTCAGACAGACAGAAAGGGGCTCTGGTAATTAGGCTGGAAGTAACACGTTGGTCCACGAGGACTCACTCTGAATCTTTTCCACACAAACCCAGATTCCTCAAGTCTGAGATTATAGCAGATAATCTCAAAGTCAGGTCGGCTGTCCCTCAAACAGGCGCAGGTGAGAAGCAGGAGGTCAGACCGCGTCATGCTTCATTTGCCGTCATCTGCACATCTCACTAACCAATTTTTTTTAAAGCAGAAGTTTTAAAAACCAAAAGTTAATTTAATGGTTTTACTTTATTCCACCATAACTGTTTGGGAATGACCTGCTGGAGACGCCAGCATTAAAGTGTGGCCTCTTTAAAGCTGTTCTTTAAACAGTAACACATCCTCACAGTAAAATATTTATGATTTATTGTGTAGTTTATAGAGAGATATACATTTAAAAACATATATTACAACATTTTAAGATATTATCTTTGGGTATACATCTCTTAAGTTATTTTACTACTGTGCATTTGGTCAGTGAATTATTTTGTTTTACTGATTTTAAGGTCCACTGACATGATTTTTTTACTATTCATAAAATTGCTCAAAATATATATTTTAACATTTAAATATGTTCGTTTTTGCAAACAAAATGATAAATCACATTAATGTTGCTTTAAAAGTGATTTTGAACTTCAAGCCGTGTTTAATCATGGGAAAACTGATTACACACGAACGCACCATCTGTGACGTAGTGTGAGGCAGAGGGCTCTGGTCTCTTTAATAGCGGACATTTTAGAACACGATGAATTTATCAATCTATGTGAAGATTTGAGTTATTTGTCTTCAGTTTGTGAAGCAGAAAATAGTTTGGGTGATGGAACAAGAAACAACAGGATCTAATTTAGGTCTGATCCTGTATCAGACTGACCTTCATGTGGAGCTGCTCACACCCGCGCACTGTGACAAGCCCAGAGCTCTGCCCAGTGTTACGTCACAGATGGTGCATTCACGTGTAATAGGATTTCCCATGATTAAACATGGCTTGAAGCTCAAAATCACTTTTAAAGCAAAATTAAATTGATTTATCATTTTGTTTGCAAAAACGAACATATTTAAATGTTAAAATATATATTTTTAGCAATTTTATGAATAGTAAAAAAAAATCATGTCAGTGGATCTTTAACAATGTTGTAAAAAGTTGTTTTTTATTTAAAATAAAAGGTTTGATGGATAACAAAATGCTATACTCAGGTAAAACAAAAAAAAGTCAAGATGCTGTAGATAATGCATCAGAAACGTTTAAATGCATAACTGAACTTTGTATTCAGTAAACTAAAATAACAGTTGACTGTACAGAAAAGTAAATTACTGAAGGAATCAAAGTGAGATGACTCAGCTGATTAGAAGTTTTAAAGAAGCTCCATTTTCAAATGACCAAAATGGATTTCCTAAAAATTTACTGACATTTATTGTGAACGAAAACAGATAAATGAAAAAGTTTGGGTAAAATACTTGCTACTGTCAAAGTATTTCCTTCTGTGTGCATTAAGACACATCTGTAAGAATTGAAATGAATAATGAGAATTAAATATGCTAAATCAAATTATTTTCTTTTTAGTCCATGAGAAAATAAATCTTTACAGCAATGACGATGCACCAACTTTCTGCAGTTTTCACAGTGTACCACAAGGGGGCAGTATTATTACTTTAGGATGACAATAACACATTTTAACCAGCGTCTTCCTCACCTCATGTCCTGGATCAGAGAGATTCTAAGAGGAGGCATGGCTGATCCACCTCCATCAGATTTCCGCCTTTCAGTGTCATGGATGAATCCTGGTGGGAAATAAATAAATAAGCATTTGTGAACGTTAACGGGTTTTGTTATCAACTTCAGTGATGTGAGCTTTAACCTGGCGGTCCCAAACTGCCCGGAGTGGCGTTCTTTTCTTTGCTGTCCTGGTAATGCAGCAGGTGGGACCACAAGGCAGATTTACCCTGAATGAGAAAACACATTCACGCCATTACTTGTTTTGAAAGGAGTCAAAGCAACCGGCTGTTGCAGTCTAATAATGTCCACCTGTGACAACAGGTGAGATTTTCTTTTTCGACTAACCTGTTTAACCTGCAGGCCGTGACTCCAAATCCTCTCCAGCAGGTCACAGAGGCTAGCGATCAGGGTGTTCTCCTCAACGCCCGTGATACTAACCTCTCCGTGACCCAACTCCACAGCCTCTCGGCCCATCTTCTCCACCAGCATGCGCTTTGTCTACAGAGAAACAAAAGAGGCACACACCCACGTTGGTTGGAAGAAAGAACGTTGTACACATCATTACTTTTGTATTTGACTTCGGAGTAGCCACGTCCTGTGCTCAGAAAAAACTTATTTGTACTTATATATCAAAGTCAAAGTCAAAGTCAACTTTATTGTCAGATCTGCAATATGTACAGTGCAGGACATACACAGGACCGAAATTGCGTTTCTCTCAGTCCCTCGGTGCAACAGTAAACATCTAAACATTGAAACACTGAAACATATAATAATAGACATAAGCATAAAAATAGTAAAACTAACACTGTCCTGAGTTGTTTTTTTTTTTTTTTTTGCATAGTGGTATAAAAAAAGAGTATAAAAAGTATAACTAAAATAAACTAAAGGTTTCTAGCATTGACATTTGCAAAGTGGCAAAGCAGCGTATGAGTCAATGTACACAGTATATGTAGAAGTGCTTATATTTTAAAAGACAATCTGAAATTACTACAAAATTGTCAAATTAACTTGTTTTTGTGTATCTTTCTTAATGGCCTTTGAACATAAAATAACATAACTAAAACCTACTAGTAGATATTAGGGGTGCAAATCTCTCAGTGTCTGAAGAATCGATTCGATTCTCATTTTTGGAGTCACGATTCGATTCAAAATCGATTTTTGGATTCAGAAACTATTTTCGATTCAGAAACGATTTTTCTATTAAAATGGTCATAAATTTAGTTTAAGTTTTGTAACTGACAAGCTGAAAAGAATAAACAACAATATAAACAAATGGAACATTTATTTAAAACAATAATTTTAAGCTTAAAAGAATAAACAACAATGGAAACAAATAGAACATTTATTTAAAACAATAATTTTAGGTTCCTTATTGTATGAAATTTTTTGCATCATGATATTTATACCAAAAATAGGAAAAAATAATACAGGAATGCATTAAATTCTGTAACTTAAATAACCAGTATTAGGTTAGCTTTTTGCTCTGTTACTTGTAGAAGATTATTGTTTGAATTGATTTGAACTTGTTCTGTTTTTGAAAAAAGGGGCATATAAAATAAGATTTCTTCTTCTTTCTGCCACCTTTCATTTTATGTATTCTTTCATATACTGAGATATGGTTTTATTTTCTTTATCTTTTGGGGTTTAATTAGCCTGGCTCTCGCCTTCCTGCACAGCTCCGCTAAATTCTCATTTCCCTTCACTGCTCAGCGAAGTGAAGGACAAGGGTCTGGTTTTAACCAGGCTAGGTTTTAATGTAAAAAAAAAAGAAGAAGAAAAAAAAAAGAAGAGTTTATGACTTTTAGAATCGATTCTGAATCGCCAGGACTAAGAATCTAGATTCTTAAAAAAATAAATAAATAAAAATTTTTCCCTGCACCCCTAAAGTTTTTTAACATTTTAAATAAAATTGATTTTTTTTTTTACTTTATTGAATGCAGAACAAGTCTTGTGCTGAAACTAAATCAATTTAAAAAAAATTCTACTTTATCAATTCAATTTATTTGTAAAGATCCAAGTCAAAAGAGAAGTCATCTCAGGGCAATGAACAGAAACATTAATATATATATATATATATATATANTATATATAGATAGATAGATAAATATAGATATATAGATATAGATACAGTATATAGATATACAGCTCGTCCATGCTTTTGTCTCCTCCAGGCTCGACTACTGCAACTCCCTGTTTATTGGTATCCCTGGTAAAAACCTTCAGAAGCTTCAATATATTCAAAACAGTGCAGTAAGGATTTTGTTGAGAGTTCGTAAATTTGAACATATTACACCCATTCTCCATAACCTTCATTGGCTTCCCGTCACCTACAGAATTCAGTACAAAACTGCTCTCATTACACACCAATGCTTACACGGAGCTTCACCAGATTATCTGAAGGATATTCTTATTCCATACTCATCCACCTGGTCTCTACGGTCACAGAACAGTAATCTACTTCACATTCCATGAACCAAATTAAGAACCATGGGAGACCGGGCTTTCAATGTGGCTGCCCCCCGCCTATGGAACTCCCTCCCTGACTACCTGAGAGCTCCACAGTCACTGGTTGACTTCAAAAACGGCTTAAAGACTTTTCTTTTTAAGCAAGCCTATTCTGCCTCCTCATGATTCTATCTTTGATCTTAGTTGATATTATTATTGATTTTACTTGTTTTATTGACGTTTAATTTTGTTGCACTTTGTAGCACTTTGAGATTTTCATTAATGAAAAGTGCGTTATAAATTAAATTCATTATTATTATTATTATTATTATATATATATATATACAGGTAGTCCCCGACTTACGAGCGCTCTGACTTACGAGGTCCCGGACTTACGAGCATGCATCTCATTAAAAAAAAAAAAAAAAAAAATTTTTTTTTTTTTTTTTTTTTATTTTTTTTTTTTATAAATGAATACATGTACAGTACTGGACAGTCACCAAGCACTTAGTCTATCCTAACACAGTTTTTAAAGATGAAGGAATAAGTTGAATTGTCTCCCTTTCACATAAAGGGAGCAAGCTCCCTATGGAGCCTGCAGGGAGGAGGGAGACAATTCAACTGATTCCTTCATCTTTAAAAACTGTGTTAGGATAGGCTAAGTGCTTGGTGACTGTACAGTACTGTACATTTATCTATTAATAAATAAAAAACAATAAAAAATAAAAATACTGTATATACTGTATATTTTTAATAAATAGATAAATGTACAGTACTGTACAGTCACCAAGCACTTAGCCTATCCTAACACAGTTTTTAAAGATGAAGGAATCAGTTGAATTGTCTCCCTCCTCCCTGCAGGCTCCATAGGGAGCTTGCTCCCTTTATGTGAAAGGGAGACAATTCAACTTATTCCTTCATCTTTAAAAACTGTGTTAGGATAGGCTAAGTGCTTGGTGACTGTCCAGTACTGTACATGTATTCATTTATAAAAAAAAATAAAAAAAAAAAAAAAAAAAAAAAAAAATTTTTTTTTTTTTTTTTTACTATGTGTTCCTACTTACGAATTTTTGACTTACGAGCGCCCCCTAGTGACGGAACTCGCTCGTAAGTCGGGGACTACCTGTATGTATATACATACACACACACACACACACACACACACACACACACACATATATACATACATACATACTTTATATACATACATATATACACACACATATATACACATATACATATATACACACATACATACATACATACATACATACATATACACATGTACATATATACATACATACATATATACATACATACTGTACATATATACATACATATAAACACACATATATACACATATACATACACACATACATACATATATATATATATATATATATATATATATATATATATATATATATATATATATATATATACAAAGGTGGGCAATGAACGCTAGGGACCGCTAATGCGCTAATCCGCTTACAGCGGACCTAACGTTTTTGTCAGCGTAACAGCGGAGTGACTAACTTTTATAATTCATAAGCGGATTTGTGCTATTTTTATTTAAAATGCAGTACCGCTAATAACTAATTATCTATCAGTAAAAACGAATAAACTTATTACAGGCTCTTATGCTGGCTCCGTAGCTGCTTGTTTTGCCTTTACCCCTCTCTCACCGTAAAGAGCAGAGAGGAGGGAGGGTTGGAGGGGGAGCAGAGGGGAGAACAGACGCGGATCTACCATGTAGCAAATGATGACGTTGCTTGGGGCCCCAAATCAGCAGGGGCCCCGGCCCCGCCCCGCCCCGGCCAGTCACCTACATCACTAACATTGCTCATGCTTGTTAATGTACATTTAACATAAAAATAATTATAGTTACGATGAAAACGATCATTAAAAACGCAATACAAAAACCGGTCGATTTCTGTATCCCCCTACTAAAAATGGACTATTCCATCTTGACATCTTCCAGGTCAGAGGTGAACTCGGTGCTAACGTTTATGGCTAGCTCGTTGTGCTGGGTTTCTTGGATAAATCCGCAGAGAACCCCGCTGTTTCAAGCCAAATTAACGCGGCCGGAGGATTTTATTGTGTGTTTTGTGTCCACTACTCGACGGTGAGTCGTTAGTTTTATGTATTTTGGTTACTTTTATGTATAAATGCGGTGGCGACACGGCCGTGTATTTGAGATTTAAAAGTGGTCTTAGGGATTAAAAGATCATTCTCTTTTTTGTTAATTTCGTGGCCGAATAGAATATATGTAAGTAAAGTATTACACATTGTAGCACTTTGAGATTTTTATTAATGAAAAGTGCATTATAAATTGAATTCATTATTATTATTATTATTAAATCCTTTGATTTTTGTAATTTCATCCTTTTAGGATCATTTTAGTTACTTTTCAGTTGGCAATGTAGTGCAAATATTGCATAACGCTGCCGGCTACCAATTGTCGAATATAAATAGCGGATTAGATTAGCTTCCCCTAATTTTCATAAGACATTTGTGCTTTTGAAATTGTGGACCTAAAAAAATTAATAAGCGTTTTAGAAATTGTGGAACTAATTTTTTGATTAGCGTTGCCCACCACTGATATATATATATATATATATATATATATACATATATATATATATATATATATATATATTCATTCAACCTTTATTTATACAGGCTAGCCTCGTTGAGTCACGGGGACTCATTTACAAGAGGGACCTGTCTCACTCACACCAAACAACCATCCACACTCACACTCACACCTAGGGTCAATTTAGAGTAGGGATGGGAACCGAGAACCGGTTCTGTTAGAGAACCGGTTCTTAATAGTCCAATTCCATGGAATTGTAGGATGCATGTCTTAACGATTCAGCTTACCGGTTCTGTAGACTCATGGTGGTGACGTATTCAAGCGCTGACATCACAGACATGCGCCGCGCCCGAGACGAGTGGTGGTGGTGTCTATATATGATATCTATGTTCAAAATGGCGTCGCGGAGGAAGCGCTCAAGCGTTTGGCTTCATTTCACGAAAAAAGATGAGACCAGGACTACTTGTAACGCATGCAACGCGTCCATTACGATAAAGGGAGGAAATACGTCGAACATGCAGAAGATTTGGCCACTCGGCATGCGCTGATTTTGAAGAAATGTACCGTTTTTAACACGCTGCTTGGAGGAGAAGGAAGTGGAGAGAAAGCGTCCACCTCCGTTGTAAATGTTACAGCAGGTAACGTCAAATTCTTTCACTTGTTACCTTTTAGCTATACTGCTTCCACTGTATTTTATAAATAATCTCCATCTCATGTAATAACATTTAGCTGACGAGGATTGCCGGAGTCTGGCTGGCTCAGAGGCTGTTGCTAGCACACTTAGCTTTCAGGATGACGATATTAACACACAACAGACCTAAAAATGCCACCGTAGAAATGGGAGCAAAAACAAAAGTGTTGTTTTATATTTTTGTTCAGTGTGTTTCATTGTAGCCTCTTTCTGTTGTGAGAGCTTTTCTTGCTGCTCAGTGTTTTTAATGGTGAATTTCTTCTGAAGCTGGCAGAGCTGGGTCCAGGGAGAGACACAGAGGGAGGCAGAAGAGGATGAAGATGATAACTATGTAAGTTTTGTTTTTTGTAATGAAAGATGATAGATTGCATGGATTATTACACTATTTATTTTAAAATTGAATCTTGTGGTTATGTCAATAATTTCAGATGCCTCCTGTAAAGCAGCAAAAAGAGACAACCCTAGAAGAACTTTTTGAGGAAGAGACAGAAGTCCAACTGTATAGAAGCCTTTCACCCATTCCAACCATGGACAGCCCCTTAATACGGTAATGTTAATTAGGAATTATTTTTTCATAAAAGTTCTATTTTTGTTCTGGTGAAAGAGCATTAAATACTTCATGCACACAAATGGTGTACTATATATTTTTTTCTAACTCAATGAGAATTGTTAACAGAATTGATAAGGAATTGAATCGATAAATGATATCGATAAAGGAATCGATATCGATAATTTCTTAACAATTCCCATCCCTAATTTAGAGTCACCAATCAGCCTAACAAGCATGTTTTTTGGTATGTGGGAGGAAACCGGAGTACCCGGAGGAAACCCACGCATGCACGGGGAGAACATGCAAACTCCACCCAGAAAGGCCCCGGACCGGGATTTGAACCGGCAACCTTCTCGCTGAGAGGCAGCAGCTCTACCAGTTGTGCCACCGTGC
>JBBPBX010018865.1:0-29962 GCA_038048925.1 Garcialebias charrua
CAACATCTCCTCAGGTCCTCCAAAACCTCCAACAACTCTTTTCCTCAGGTCCTCCAGTACTGGACTCCTGAGGTCCTGGATGTTTAGAGAAGAGGGGAGTCCATGGAGGTAAACTTGGACCTGGAACAACTTTAAAGAGAAGTGTTGCTGACATCACATTCACAAAGATTCTTTTTTTTTTTTTTAAATATATATGCAGTGGTACACCTATTTCTCTGAAAACTCTCAGTGAGACATCTCTTTCTTGGGAAACCCTCAAGAGACTTTTAATTTTTGTTCTAATTCAAATAATCAAAAGAATAACCTTTTGTTATGGTATTATCATTATTATGTTCAATATTTTGATAATCAAAGACTCTGTTCAAGTCGAAGGACATGTCAGAATGATCTTTCAGTATTTGTTTAGAAGTGTTAAGACAATTTAATCAGTTTTAATCATAAAGCTGGCGTCTGTTTTCTCCTCCCTTCTACTTAATTTCTCCTCCTACTTCCTGGTTGCTAACCAATCGGGAAGGAGCAAGTCACAGGATGTCAAGCTCTCTTTAAAAGCGCTGACTTCCTTGAACAGTTGAGTTGGGTTGGAAAGTTGAGATGAGACTTTCTTGATGCTGTTGGACGTTGACCATGATTCAAAGGTCTCGTCATCTACAATCCGACCGAGCTTCAAAGCTCCAAACTTTTAATAAAAATTCCTTCTGAGGAATATTTTATTTTGGAAGTCAACCGGACTGCCACTACTTCAATCAATCAAAGCGAACTCTGGCGACGCTGAAAAGTAAACGGACTGACCTCCTCGGACATCAAGGAAAGCTCCATTCTTGACTGACCATCACAAGGTAACGAGTTGCTGATTGTTTACCAGCTTACCTGTGTTTAGCTGGCTGTTGCACGGAGAGCGTGTCATTCCTGGTTGAGCCCATTCACTCATCCACTCAAAGATAACTTCCCCTCCTTTTTCCTCCTTCTCCTATCTTGCCAGTAACATTAAGTTAAAAATCGGTGAATAAATAAACAATCATTACTCTTGAACTTGAACTAGTCACGAATAAGTAATACATAGTTCCCATGTGACGTCACATCTGTGGGTTGTCCTGTTTGACCCTCCCACAGGTAGGCAAAGCAGCAGTTGGAGCGCGTTCTACTGGATGTTCATTTTTCACGTTGTTTTTTTTGTTAATTTCTAATTAATTGCAATGGTTACTTCGTGTTGTGTCAGTGGGTGTTCCAGTCGGGTAGACGTTTGGGCAACGCGCAGGTTTCACTTAATCAAAAAAAAAGTAAACGTGAAGGATTTATTTCATCGGAGAAACTCAAAACCGCCCCATCTCTGCTTGGATCTGCTCAGAAGACATCGTGCTTTTGGCCGGTAAACAAAATATTCTACATAAATCATTTTGTGAAACAATGTTAGAGTACAACTGTCTGTGTGTTAGAGCTGTATTTTTTATTAATTTTTTATTTAGCGACAGCATGCTGTGGCTAGCTTAGCATCTCGCTAACGGACAACGGCCTCCTCACGGTCCACCGGGACCGGCGGGGAGACTGTCCCAGTTGGAGAAGGAGGACGGGAGCCAAGTCGTGCGGGCAATGCGTCGGTCCCATGGGACGTGCCCCCGCGGCCGCGACGGATCCACGCCGTCCGACCTGAGCTGGAGGGACTCTCCGCTCCAGTGCTAACAACAGGCTAACTTCCAACACGGTAACACTCAAGTGCTGGTTCTGGTCCGTGTTCAGCCTGGACTGTTTGTGTTGGCTGTGTGTTATTTTAGTTAAACCTTTTTTTAGCTGGTTAGATATGATTGAGACAGTTTACACATCTTTTTTGGATTTAAAGCTGTGAAGCCGGTGTGCTGTGAAGCCGGTGTGCTGTGAAGCCGGTGTGCGCTCTTTGTAGTAATTAAATAATTAATGATATCGGAGTAACTACTTTGTGACAAGTTGTCTGATTCGTCTGCCATGATTTCTTTCTCAAACTCATTTAACTCGACCACTGCCAGTTTGCTCTTGTTCCTTGGTGAAGCTGTGGTAGCTCGTGTTTTTGTCCGTATAATTTGCTCTGCTAGTTCGCCATTTTGCCTTCTCTGCCTTCAGATGTGGTGCGGAAGCCGGTATGAGGGCATGTCTGGGAACTATGTATTAAGGTTGTGACAGGTAACCCTGCTTGACATCTTACATATATAAGTACAATTTCTTGGTTTTGACATTTGATATGTTGACTTAACAACAACAACGACAGTGACAGCGACAACAACGACGACAAAGACAACAACGACAAAGACAACAACGACAAAGACAACGACAACAACAACAACAACGCATTTCTAACTTCCAGTTTGTCGGCATTTGTCGGCCCGGTTCTGGTTCCGCTCGATGTTTCTTCTCGTTAAAATTGTCATTCCTCTCCACTCTCTCTTCACCTTCATGCAGTTTGAAGTCAGCGTGCATCTCCAGTGAAAGTTCATCTCTGAATGCCTCCGACGGCTCGGGTCAGGATATTATTTCCTGACACCATTAAAAGCTCGCTGCACTGATGGAGCTCCTGTGGTTCTGTATATGGAACGCCCGGTCACGGGTCAGGAGGCCCAGTGGGTGGGACGGGCCGGGAGCAGATTTTAAAATAGGAGCGGAGGACGACTGCAGCAAGGAGGACAGACAACTGAGGAAGGTGTGGTGCTGCAGAGGGGATACACAATGGACGAGGTGGAGGTGAGAAAAAGGAGCGAAGAAGAAACGTCAGATTGTGGATTAAAGGTCAGACTGTTGTGCTGCAGCAGCTGGAAGCTTTATGGATGCAAAGAAATAAAAAAATATATAATAAAAATGAGCAGGATATTAATTTACTCTTTCCTGCTCATGAAACACGTTTAAATAAATCCATAAAAACACCACCTGTGTGTTTTCACCTTTAAAGGTATTGTGACATGATGTTGGAACTATGCTTAAAGTGGCACAACATATATATATATATATATATATATATATATATATATATATATATATATATATATATATATATATATATATATATATATATATATATATACAGGTAGTCCCCGATTTACGAGCGCTCTGATCTACGAGGTTCCGGACTTACGAGCTGGCGAATTATTGGAAAAAACGCAAAAAATACTGAGTTTTCCTGTGTTTTTTCACCACAGTTCGTTAGCTAAACATGTGGACACACGTTTCCGATCATTTTTATGCACTCATAAGCAGTTTTTCGATGAAAAACGAGTGTTCGTAGTCGCGCTAGCAAAACCGTTCCAATTTACGAGCGAAATTCCGGACTTACGAGAAGCGTGGCGGCCGTTCCAAATTACGAGATTTCCGGTTTACGAGCGCCTCGTTGTAACGGATCTCGCTCGTAAATCGGGGACTACCTGTATGTTGTATCATCCAACTATGTTCATTTTTACAAGCAAAGATGATTAATCAATGAAAATTTGTTTCAAAGTTATTTTAAACTTGTCGCCGTGTTTCGTCACGGGAAATCCGGGTACTTCCGCATGCGACGTCATGTGACGTAGGGACATGAAGTTCAGTGTGCGGCTGCTATTAGAACGCAGTTTCATTGTGTTCAAGATCACCTACTTTTTTTTGTATAACTTGAAACATGCAACAACGTTGTGTCGCATTTGGGTGTTCTAATATCGCCAGTGAACAAGTGAGCCTTTTCACTTTCCCAAAAGATGAAAAGCTTTGTCAAGAATGTCGGAGTCCCCCTCGCTCCCTGAACGGTAAGGCTCAAATAAATACGGCGCTACATTAGAACCAGCTGTTTCTTGTTCATCACTCGAACTAACTTCGGCTTCCCAAACTGAAGACAAATTGCTCAAGTATTCACTTAAATTGCTTAATTCCTCGGTTTCTATATTCTCTGCCATTGTTATTTACAATGTGCGTTCATTGCATTGCGTCATAAAAATGCGTCGGCGTTTGACCCCTCCCTTTTCCACCCGAAAACTGCGACGCACTGCAGAGTTACGTTTATTAAAAAAATACTTTTATATATTAATTATCCGAAGCATCTGTGCACAAAAAAATCAATGCTGAGTAGCTCCTCTGTCTAAAGATGTCTATGTTCCAACATCATGTCACAATGCCTTTAAAGTCTCATTTTAGAGCGAGCACACAAATCTGGGTGAAAAAGAAAGGGTCGATGAACGTGCAGCAAAACGTTTGAGCGGGGAGAAGTCGTTCTTGGACTCTAGGAAAAAGGTGTTGTGGGTCAAAAAGGTCAAAAAGAACCGCTCGTGAATGATGCATGGAGGGTACAGCTCCTTTAGAAGCTGAACAGACTTCAGGAGTGCAGCCTGAAGAGTTGTGTTTGGCTCTGAAAGCACTTTGTTCGGTTTAAGTGCAGACGAGCACACGCAGCGCACGGCGACCACACAAACTTTCAGCTTCAAAATGAAACGACCACACCGAACACGTTTCCAGTTTCAAAGACGGTTAATTAAATTGTTTTATTTTCGGGGAGATGCAGGGAATTAAAGATTACCGTCACAGAAAACCACATTTACAGAGATGGCCGAGCTGCCATGACCGTAATTAGATTTTCAATTGTTGGAGCGAACATCTCACATGATCCGTTGGTTATATCAGACACTTTTTAATTTTCCTGTAATAATTCTGCCAGTGGGACGGAAAATGTTTGGCTTTCTGTCGCTGAAGCATCGATACGTTTTACTTTGAAAAGCCATCTCTACCATGGGAGCTGATGTTTTCCTTGGATTTGAACTTGCTTGGCCTTTCTGGATCATTTCAAGAGACGTTACCTGGTTTAGGAGTGAGCGCAGTCAGGTCCAGGTGGCTGTGCTGGTACTCGTGGTGGTGGTGGTTTCCTGTAAAAAATAAATAAATAAAAGTTTTGTCCATTATATTTTCTCCGAGCTCCACTCATGGCCTCATGATGCTCTGGCGCAGCCATGTTAGACCAAATTAAAACCATAGATGCAAACCATTTCAGATAAAAAAAAATTCCCGTACGGTCAACACGTCAAGGTTTATTTAGGCCACACACTTTGCTTTCATGAAAGTTCGCAGTCATCAAATGCAACATTTAGCTGGAGCCGTTTGAAGACGTTTCTTTTCATAAATCCCAACCTATCGATCCGTGCAGCTGAACCTTTTGGACATCGTTCTGATCCAGTTATATCGCGTGGAACAACATGGCAGTTCTGCACAGCCATCACTCCAGATATGTTTCACACTATTTTTCTTTCTGCACTGATTTGTTGAAAGTTTGCTCAGATAAGTTCAGATACTTCACGTGCTCTCACATCCCACATTCATTTTCCACGAAGCCATAAAAAAAGTTTTGTCTGATAAAAAGATACAATTTCAAGTGACACCAATGACACTCAACATTATACATTTTATTTACTGGTATATTAAATTGAACTTTCTAACCTGTCAGTGTACAGTATCAGTTTGTGGAAGCTGGTTGGGCTGAACCCAGAACTGCAAGTATAAACTGCACATGGGCAGCACGGTGGTTCAGGGGTTAGCCCTGCTGCCTCACAGCAAAAAGGTATTGGGTTCAATCTCCACTTTGGATCTGCTCTTTCTGTGCGCAGTTTGCATGTTCTCCTCGTGTTTGGGTGGGTTTGCCCTCACAGTCCATAAATGTGCACGTTAGGCTGCCTTCAGACCCCCCATTAAGAAGAGAGTTGTGATCTCGGTGGGATTTGTCTGGTTAAATAAAAATAAGAAACCAAGAGTTCAAGAAAATAATAAATCAACAGATAAAATACATGGTGGTACATGTGATGAAACGAAATTATGTACACAGGGTCCCAGTTACACCAACAACAAAATGTAAGAGAAAAACAGTAATAACATCTAGGATATAACTAAGAAAAACATCAGCTAAAAATACACTAAGCACTAATGTAGTAGAAAAACATCATTATAAACAGCAGCACGAACATGAGTCTGTGTGAGCAGATGGTCACAGATGAACACAGCAACAAGAAACAGATAATAATAATAATAATAATGAATTCAATTTATAACGCACTTTTCATTAATGAAAATCTCAAAGTGCTACAAGGTGCAACAGAATTAAATGTCAATAAAACAAATAATAAAACAATTAAAATCAATAACAGTATCAGCTAAGATCAAAAGTAGAATCATGAGGAGGTAGAGTATGCTCGGTTGAAAAGAAAGGTCTTCAAGCCGCTCTTAAAGTCAACCACAGACTGTGGGGCTCTCAGACAGTCAGGAAGAGAGTTCCACAGGCGGGGGGCAGCCACACTGAAAGCCCGGTCACCCATGGTCCTTAATTTGGTTCTCGGAATGTGAAGGAGATTACTGTTCTGTGACCGCAGCGAACGGGTGGATGAGTATGGAATAAGAATATCCTTCAGATAATCTGGTGAAGTTCCGTGTAAGCATTGATGTGTGATGAGAGCAGTTTTGTACTGAATTCTGTAGGCGACAGGAAGCCAATGAAGGTTATGGAGAATGGGCGTAATATGTTCAAATTTACGAACTCTCAACAAGATCCTTGCTGCACTGTTTTGAATATATTGAAGTTTCTGAAGGTTTTTGCCAGGGATTCCAATAAACAGGGAGTTGCAGTAGTCGAGCCTGGAGGAGACAAAAGCATGGATGAGCTTCTCAGCATCGGAAAAAGATAGGGATGGGCGAAGTCTGGAGATGTTTTGAAGATGGAAGAAGCAAGTTTTAAACAGATGAAATCAAAAAAGGTGTTCAATACAGAACAACTGGACTTTATTTGTAACAAACAAGACGTTTCACTTCTCATCCGAGAAGCTTTATCAATTGGGTTTGCAGACAGTCAAGGGAAGCAGTTATAACAGGACAAGCCATTGACACGCACCAACATATTTAAATTGGAAACTAACACCCCCCACATACTTGGGATAACACGTACCTGTGACCCATTCAAAGTTCAGAGTGTGAAAACAGAGCTTACAGAACACACACACACATCCTACTGTATGTGAAATGACAAGTCACACTTCACCCATTGATAGCAGGGACCTGTCAAAGTCTTTGTTGTTCTAATTCACAAACAAAGCTCCTCTGTTCTCATCAGGTGTGAGACGCCTGGGAAACTTTGACAGGTCCCTGCTATCAATGGGTGAAGTGTGACTTGTCATTTCACATACAGTAGGATGTGTGTGTGTGTTCTGTAAGCTCTGTTTTCACACTCTGAACTTTGAATGGGTCACAGGTACGTGTTATCCCAAGTATGTGGGGGGTGTTAGTTTCCAATTTAAATATGTTGGTGCGTGTCAATGGCTTGTCCTGTTATAACTGCTTCCCTTGACTGTCTGCAAACCCAATTGATAAAGCTTCTCGGATGAGAAGTGAAACGTCTTGTTTGTTACAAATAAAGTCCAGTTGTTCTGTATTGAACACCTTTTTTGATTTTATCATGTCCTGGACGACTGAGAATCTTCACCAGCATATTTTAAACAGATGCTTAATGTGATTTTCAAATGTAAGATTGGAGTCCATTTTTATTCCAAGATTAGTAACAGAGGTGGAGAGGGGGATGTCTTGTCCAGAAAAGGAAAGTCTTGTTATAGGAGATGTTTGTACCTGGTGAGGGGTGCCAATCAGTATGGCCTCAGTCTTGGAGCAGTTTAATTGAAGAAAGTTCTGATTCATCCATTCCCTAATTGCCTCCAGGCAGGCAGAGAGGGCAGTGAGTGAAGATGGAGATGACAAGGTGGAAGATGAGGATGCTCCAGTCCTGATGTAGAGCTGTGTATCGTCGGCATAACAGTGAAAAGAAATGTTGAACTGATTAATAATTTGACCTAAAGGCAGCATGTAAAGGGAAAACAGCAGGGGCCCCAGAACCGACCCCTGAGGGACACCACAGGAGACACAGACTGTCTGGGACGTGGCGTTGCCAAGACTAACACATTCCAGCCTGTTGGAGAGGAAAGATTTGAACCAGTCCAGGACGGTGTCGCAGAGACCGACCTCCACATGAAGACGGTGGAGGAGGATACTATGGTCCACAGTGTCGAAGGCTGCAGTGAGGTCAAGGAGGACAAGGATGGAGGGAGAGCCAGTGTCAGCAGCCAAGAGGACATCATTGGTAACTCTCAGCAATGCAGTCTCTGTACTGTGAGCTGCCCTGAATCCAGACTGGAACTTCTCATACAGGGAGTGTTGTTGTAGGTGATCCTGCAGCTGAGCAGCAACAGCTTTTTCCAGCACTTTAGACAGAAAAGGGAGGTGTGAAATTGGGCGGTAATTAGAAAAAATGTCGGGATCCAAATTAGATTTTTTCAGAAGAGGCCTAATGATGGCGGTTTTTAGAGGCAGTGGAACATGACCAGATTGTAGAGACTGATTTATTATTTGAGTGATAAGTGGGCCTATTGCAGAATGATTGGTTTTTATGAGAGACGAGGGGAAAGGATCCAGGGCGCAGGATGAAGGCTTCATTTTCTTGATGATGGCCTCCACCTCACTCTGAACAACTTCGTCAAAGCTGTTTAGGGTCCCAGAATGCAGACGGGTGGGTGGCACACTGAGAACGGGGAGGTTGTGGAGCTGAGATCTGATAGTGTCAACTTTGGTTTTAAAAGATGAAAGAAACAGGTCGCATTTTTGAGCAGAGTCCTCAAGAGTTTGCTTAATGGGATTAAGCAGACGAGTGATTGTGGAGAAGAGCTGTTTAGAGTTTCCAGGGCAGGTGTTGATGATGTTAGAATAATATTTGGAGCGTGCTTCTTTTAAAGAAAAGGCGTACGCTTTCTGATGTTCTTTATATGCCTGCTTATGCACAGAGAGACCAGATGATTTTACACGTCTCTCAATAGCACGGCCAGTTGCCTTCATCTTGCGCAGCTCATCAGTGTACCAAGGGGCTGAACGCGAGAAAGACACCAGTCTTGTCTTCAAGGGGGCGTGTAGGTCCAGGAGCTCCCGAAGAGATTGGTTGTAGTAATCCACAGAGTCATCTGCAGAAGGATGATTGACAGCGGTCAGGGTGTGAAGATCAGCAGACAGAGCATCAAGGGAAATGTTTTTAAGGTCACGGAACTGGATGGGTCGTTTTGGGTTTGAAGCAGGCGAAGATGAAGGCACTTCCAGGGAGATGACCCTGTGGTCTGAGACACCCAGGTCATATACAGATAAGTTATTGATGAGTACAGTGTCTGTAATCACCAAATCCAGAGTATGCCCCCTGCTGTGCGTAGGGGCGTCAACATGTTGAGTGAGATTAAGAGAGTCCAGAAGAGACTTAAAATCTGTTGCCAGAGGTGAAGAAGAATTGTCCACGTGGATATTTAAGTCGCCAAGAAAAATAGTCTTCACAGGGGAGGTGCAGAAAAAAGTGAGGAGGTCATGCATCTCTGAGTTAAATGAAACATGCGGTTTGGGAGGTCTATAAATTAATATAACATTCATCAGGAGTGGGGCTTTGAAGCTGAAAGCCAGACATTCAAAAGAAGAAAAGTCCTGAGAAGACAGATGAGACAATTTTAAATTACTGCGATAAATTACCGCCAGACCACCACCGCGGCCAGTGCTGCGGGCTCTCTGCAGATAACTGTATCCAGAGGGACACGCCTCATTCAGAGAACTGAACACCTCTGGTTGGTGCCACGTCTCTGTAAGACACATGAGGTCCAAGTTCTTCTCCAGAATGTGATCATGAATTAAACATGACTTGTTGGATAGTGACTGCACATTGAAAAGTTCTAATTTAATACCAGTTGGAATAGGAGCTTTTTGAACCGGTTTAAGCAGACTGAAGTCCACTCCACGTTTTCCTCGCCACTTCGTGCGCAGTGGACTACAAAGGCCTACAGACGCAGCGTTCTGATGACGCCATCGAGGTGCGACACGTCTTTCGGCCCAGGCAGCACTAATCGAATCCGAGTTCGCTTGAGAATAAACGGTTTTCCTTCGAGAGCTTCTATGGATGTAACGAGGTCTACGCAGAAGTCCCAGTTGTTTGATGGTGGAAATAGAAAGAGGAATGGAGCAGTTGTTAAGTTCAAACAACTGCGAAGCGGAATACGTCAACATCCACGAGCCGGTGGAGGCTAGCACAGAGCTAGCCGCTAGCAGCAGGCCCACGGCTCCGAAAAAGATATACAAGAAGCAGAGAGATGTAACTCGAACGAGCATTACCTTGAAGGAGTACAGGAGAGAGTCCAGAACAGTCCAAAGGACACAGGAAGTTGAGAGAGGCAGCAGGTAAGCGAACAATAAGTGCAGCTACGTGGTTCTCGAAGCTAAATTCGTGTTGAAGCTAGCGGGAGCTAGCAGCTCCTACTATTAAAATTCCGGTTAGACTAGTAAAGTTTTCTATCTAATGAATCCAGCAAACAAGTCAAATCTTGGCTTCGCCACGATCTCCCATCCTGAGCAAGCACAATGGCATCAGTGGAAAGGAAAAACTCCCTTTTAGAAGGAAGAAACCTCTAGCAGACCCAGGCTCAGGACAAGCGGTCATCTGCTTTGACCGGCAACTTATAATGTTTGCAGATCCACAACGCAGTCAGAAAAGACAGTTGCTCTAAAACTAACTAACTAAAACACAAAACTTAATCACAGAAAGGTAGAAAGGTTCAAAGAAAGGTAGAAATGTCCACACAGGAGCTGTACACAGGCTCAACGCCTGCCGCACTCTGCGTTCAAGAAAGGCAGAAAGGTTCAAAGAAAGGTAGAAATGTCCACACAGGTGCTGTACACAGGCTCAACGCCTGTCGCACTCTGCGTTCAAGAAAGGTAGAAAGGTTCAAAGAAAGGTAGAAATGTCCAACAAGGCTCGGTGAAAAAAAAAAACAGCAGAAAGTAATAAAAAAGGCTTCAAAAAGCAAAAAGTACGAGGAGCAGCGGCAGCCAAGGTGTGCCCGCGTCCACTTCCTCCACAGGTGCTCAGTCACAGGTGCTCCAGATCAGCATGTTGTGATATTTTGCAGTGATTATTCTTATTACAGTATTTATTTATTCATGAGTCTGACAGCCTCAGGGTAGAATCTGTTCCTCAGTCTAGTGGTTCTACAATTGATGCTCCTCAACCTCCGTCCTTAGGGGAGTGAGGCAAAAAGTGTGTGTGCAGTGTGAGTGTGGTCTCTCATGATGCAGGTGGCTCTTCTCCTGCATCTGGAGGTGTAAATGTCTGTGATGGTGGGGAGACCGACTCCAACATCTTCTGTGCAGCCTTCACCACTCTCTGTAGAGCTTTTCTTTCTGCAGCTGTGCAGCCTCCATGCCACACGTTGATGCTGGAGCACAGGATGCTCTCCACTGCACACCTGTAGAAGGAGGTGAGGACTGAGCTGCTCAGACCAGCTCGTCTCAGCCGTCTGAGGAAGTAGAGTCTCTGATGACCTTTCTTGATCAGGCTGGTGGTGTTGTTGCTCCAGCTGAGGTTATCATTCATGTGTACACCCAAGTACTTGCATAGCTGGAGACCACTGAGCTAGCTGAGAGGAGACAGCAGACACCTGCTGAAGGTTTGATGATCCGATCAGAACCAGGTGTGAGGGGAGCGCAGAGCACTACTTGACCTGAAACAAATCGACTCTGGAAGAGCATCAAAACACCTGAGAGCAACTAAACACCCCATAATGACCTCAGAGGACCAAAATCTGGCGTGTCTGCACAGTCACAGCCTTTAACAGTGAAACAGACACGTGCACAGGTGACGCTGGACGTGAAGGTGAACGATGCACCGCAGCAAACGTGCAGTCGAGCTCACCCCTAACTGGGAGTGAAACACGCGAGCTTCCATTTCCTGCACCGCTCCAACAGGAAGTGACTCAGGTCCACAGAGCTGCTGTGAAAAAAACCCTGCCTTAACGACATCCGTCAACTGTTCCAACCCCTGCGGCCATTGTTGCTGCTTGCATTCACTGTTTCCAGTGACAAAAAGATGCTTCGCCACGAGGCTCTTTCATCAGACAGAGTCCACGTCTTTCCATCGCTTTAGGAAACCAAATGGATCAAATCGCCTTGAAGAACGTGAGACCTTCATCACTGAGCTGCAACAAATGTCACGGTTACTTCCTGTGCTTCTACACCGCACACATCAAATGTTGTACCTGTATTGTATTAAAAGACTTCAACGATGCCCTAAAGGAGCGGCTGTTTAAAAGGAAACTGCAGATTACTGTAGTTTGTTTGCTGCTCACGTTGGTGTCATTTTGTGACATTTCTGAGAAACGCTCGGTTTCTTTCACAGCCGGCTGTAAACATCCTGCTGCCAGAATCTCATTGTTTTTCTTCAAAACGTGATTGTTTGCACGCGTTGCTCGTTTTAAGGAGCTGTAATTACAAGTCCTGGTCCGTTATCCCTGCAGCTGGCGCGCTCCAATCAAACGGGTCGGATTCAACTGCAGCCAATTGTAGAAGCAAGAATCGGCTGAATGAACCCAGCAGAACTCTCAGGCGCTAAACTGGGCCGTACAAGCTGAAATCCCTGTTCTGAATGTTTTGGCTGAAAAAAATGGATAAAACTCTGATGCATCCTGGACTGATACTTCTCCAAGTTTCAGCCCAAGTTGGTCCGTTCTGAGGTTAGACACGTTTTCTGAGCTTGGTTCGGTCTGTGGAGGTGTTGCGATCTGATTCCAGCTGAAGGGCCACAGCGGTTTGCCCTTCAGAACTGCTGGAGGTCACAGAGTGAACAAACAGAAACATCACCCACTTCTGAACACTCACGGCAGCTGCCACAGAAGAACCACAGAAGAAGAAAAAGTTCTGCGAGCAAGCTACAAAAAGTGGCCTAGTTATTTTTTGGCAGACGTGGAGAATCTCTTCACACTCACATTACGTGTTGAGGATGACTCTCAGCTACCACTCTCTATCAAAAATCTGAACAATCCAAGCCAGAAGCAGAACTCAAGGATTTGTCAAGTGAACATGAGGAAGGCAGTGGTGGGTTGGTAGATGGCAAAGTGAGTGCAGCTGGGGTGATTACAGATTGCTGACTGGTGTGCTGTGAGCGTGACATCACAATGTGCCGAGAGAAAACAAGAAAAGCTAGAAAAATAGCATACAGTATTCTGCTAAAACACAATGTAAATGCTTATTGCTGAAGAAGTTGATAATAACAGCTGAAATTTGCTTTAAAAAGGCTGAAATATAGCTGGAAAGAAAGAACAAGCTTAGGAGAAGAAAAAAGAACATTGCTGAAGTAGGTTTAAATAAGCGAAAATGAGCACAAAAATTAAGAAATTAGCTAAAAAAGCTGAAATCAGCAAAAATAGCTAACAAAAAATAGCTGAAAAGGCAAAAAGAATCTTAAACTACCAAAAGGAAGTTGAAGGAGCTAAAATCAGCTAAAAATGTGGATTAGATGAAAAGATTAATTTAGCACAAAACAGCTAAAATACTGTAGTAGAAAAAGCTTAAACTAGCTGAGAAAGCTGAAAGGAGTGACAAGCGGAAATTAGAGTAAATAAGTTTAAGTTTAATGTAGCAGAAAATAACACTTGAATTAATCTAAAAACTGCTGTAATTAGCTTTAAAAAAAGTAGCTGAAAATGAACAAGTAGTAGAAGAATCAGATGGACTTTTGTCCTGAGCCTCGTTCTGCTAAAGGTTTCTTCCTCACGAGGGAGTTTTTTCTTTCCACTGTCGCCGCTTGCTCAAGAGGAGAGTTCTGTGATGGAGCTAAATTCAAAGCAGTCTGCTCCTCAGGATAAATAATGTTAAATTATTATTTTTATATATGAATGTTTCTGTTCAGTGCCCTGAGATGACTTCTGTTGTGACTTGATGATTAATAAATAAACTGAACTGAAATGAATTAAATTAGCAGAAAAAGCAAAAGAGCGCACATTTACCCTGTTAGGCTGAAAGAAGCAGAAATGAGCAAAAAAAGTGGAGATTATCTGACCCCCCCCCCCACCACCACCACCACCACCACCTTTAAATTAGCAAAAACAGCTGAAAAGTAGCTTTAAAAAAAGGCCAAAAGAAGCTGAAATTACATGAAGGAAGTGGAGAGAGCACCTTTTTGCTGCATTAGGCTGAAAAAAGTTGATTGAGCGCAAATGTGAAATTAGCTGAAAAAGCTTAAATTTTCATAAAAAACTGCTAAATGGGAGCTGAAATATCCGATAAAAGCTGAAACTTGCATAAATAAGCTGAAAGGAGCAGAACAAGCTGAATGCATCACAAATAAGTTAGAAGAAGCACAATAATGTTGTAGTTAGCAGAAAGAATCTGAAAGGAGCAATAAACAGCTGAAAAAAACAGCTGAAAGTAGCAGAATTTTTTTTAATTTGCAGAAGAAAGCTGAAAGAAGCTGAAGCAGAACAAAATGTGAAAGGAGCAGTAAAAGGTTGTAAACAGAACTAAAGATTTGAAGGATGGAAAATGAGCTCAATTCATTTTCTGAGATAAAAAATGACAGAAAAGCTAAACATTTCATAAAGCTAAAGCTTCACCAATACCAAAAGTCACAGCAGGATTGTACAGAATGAGCTGAACGTTTTGATTTATGATTTGTTGAAAACTAAGGGACGAGAATTGCGTCAAAAAACGTATGCAAGAAAAATGGATCAACGTAGAGTAAAATGGTAAATGGAATGGTAAATGGAGCTTATTTATAGCGCTTTCCAGCCCCCTGTGAGGAGCCCCAAAGTGCTTTACAATACCAGCCATCCACCCATTCATTCAGACATTCATACACCGGTAGTGGTAGCCTGCCTTGCAAGGTGCCATCCAGACCTACCAGGAGCAACTCGGGGTTAAGTGTCTTGCCCAGGGACACACGACACATGGTGGGCGGACGCGGGATTCGAACCTCCAACCTTCCGATCGGGGGTCGACTGCCATTACCACTGTGCCACGGTCGCCCCGAGTGTATGCTTCCTAAACGTTCCCACCACAACTATTTACTGGGTTTTAATTAAATTTGTTTTGCTTACATGTTCACCCTCTACTGCCACGAGCGATGGACAGTAAAACTGGTCCAAACCTGCTCCGTAACGCAGCAGACCTGACAGTAAATGCACCACGTGGATTGGTGATGGCTGCCGGGTCTGGGCCGGTGGACAGAGGGGGGTCCCACTGTGACCCAGATCCATTTGAAACGCTCTGGGGATGGACAGACGCTGCTCTGGAGAAACTCCACGCTGCGTCATGACGCTGGCAGAGAGGGAGGCATCATGTGGGACAGATCACCTCGCTTGTCCTTGTTCATGTGTGAGTGTGTGCATGATGAAGATGCCAAAATGAAAACATTATCCTCACTTTTCATCTACGTTAACCCCTATAAGTCTTTGTGTTTCAGCACGTTTACGGTAAATTATTCAAATATTTGGACAGTTGTTGCATTAAATGTTTTTCTGAAAATTAAAGTTCCTTTGGTTTCATGGTTGTTTTTGGACTCCCACTGCTTTCTCAGAACTGTACAGAACCTCCCAGTGACTTTGTTGAGAACAGATCATGTTGGGTCCATGAGCTGGAAACACACAGCTCCAACCTGACGGCTGAGATATGAAGCGACGTCTGTAGATGGATCCTTGACCATAACCTCTACCATCACACAGCAGAAAGCCACGAATGAAGGAAACCACCACAATGTCTCCGGTGTGGGAAGTAGTTCAGGGAAAGCTGAAAACAGGCACGGGGCATTAGGCCAGTTGTTGACCTTTTTAATGACCTAACAGGTTGCTGTGGAGGGCCTACCATACCATACCATACCATACAATACCATTTTATTTATAGAGCATTTAAAACAGCGACAAGGCCAACCAAAGTGCTGTACAAACAAACAACAGGCAACACATAGGCAACACACACAATGAAGTACAAAAAATAGACATAAAAACATTGCAGATAATAAATATAACGACCGAACACAGATCAACTGGTGTTGAAAGCAACGGAATAGTAGTGAGTCTTTAAACGGGATTTGAAAACTGAGAGGGAGGGGGCCTGTCTGATGAGCAGAGGTAACTCGTTCCAAAGTCTTGGGCCTGCTACAGAGAAGGCCCTGTCACCTCTGCGCTTAAGACGAGTTCCTGGAACTGTTAGAAGTAACTGGTCCGCTGACCTCAGAGAACGTGGTGGGACATACGGGTGTATCAAATCAGAGAGATGGGGGGCGAGACTGTTCAGCGATTTGTAGACATACAGGAGAATTTTTAACTGGATTCGAAGATGAACCGGTAGCCAGTGCAGGGAGGCCAAGACTGATGTAATGTGCTCTTGTTTGCCTTTACTAGTTAAAAATTGGGCTGCTGCATTCTTGACCAGTTGTAATCCTGCAATGGGGGTCTGACTGATACCAAACAGGAGTGAATTGCAGTAATCAAGCCTAGATGTAATAAATGCATGTATTACTGTCTCCAGGTAATTTTTGGATAATATTGGCTTCAGCTTAGACAGTCGCCTCAGCTGGAAAAAACAGGATTTAACGATCATGTTTACATGACTGTTGAGTTTCATGGAAGGATCCATTATCACTCCCAGATTTGGGACTTTTTGTTTTTCAGACAGGGCTAGAACAAAAAGGTCGATGCAGTGGTTTGTGATCGTGTCGTTGGGAGGGAACAACATGGCTTCAGATTTCTTTTCATTGAAACTTAAGAAATTTAAAGCCATCCAGTCCCTGATGTCAGCCAGGCAGTCGAGCAGAGGTTGAATAGAGCATGTACCATTGTGTCTTAGGGGGAAGTAAATTTGACAGTCATCGGCGTAGAAGTGGAAAGGTATGTTGTGTTTCCGGAAAATAACACCAAGCGGCAGCAGGTATAAGGAGAATAGGAGAGGACCCAGGATGGACCCCTGCGGAACCCCCCATTTAAGTGCTGCCACTGCAGAACTAAAATCGTTGATGGAAACACAAAATGATCTGTCAGTGAGGTAGGATCCGAACAAATTGAGGGCTGACCCTGTGATGCCCACCCACTGCTCGAACCTAGCAATGAGGATCTCATGGTCAATGGTGTTGAAAGCGGATGTAAGGTCCAATAGGACAAGCAGCATAGAGTCACCAGTGTCTGTGGATAAGAAGATGTCATTAAAAACCTTCAGAAGGGCAGTTTCAGTGCTGTGGAGAGGTTTGAAGCAAGATTGGAATAACTCAAGGATAGCGTGATCCTCCAGGAAGCACTTCAACTCGGACTCAACTATTTTCTCTAGAAGTTTAGAAACAAATGGGAGTCTGGAGACAGGCCTGAAGTTGGATACGACTGAGGGGTCAATGTTTTTTTTTTCAGGAGAGGTTGAACAACAGCATGTTTTAATGTGTTTGGCACCACACCAGTGGATACACTGCTATTTACAATAGCAAGAATGGAAGGACTTAATCGTTGTGTTTTGGGATGTTAAATGGTGCTTTTAACGCATTTTAAGTAAGACGACCGTTAGCCGTCTGACCTGACGTCACGCGACACCGGAAGCAACAACTCGTCGAAGGAATCGATCTTTTTCTTTAAAGTTTAAAAAATCAGTAAAGCCTTCCAAAAGTTCTAATCACACGGATTAGTCTCTTAAGAGTAGGAAAACCCTCCTTTAGCAGCCGAGAGGGGGCCACATCAAAGGGGGAACCAGATGGTTTCAGGCTGCACATGACCTGCTCTAGAGATGACAGAAAGATTGGTTAAAAATGGTCAAATACAGCAACAAATTGAGGTGAGATGGATGTATCGTGAGTTGGAGGAGAAATGAGAGCCTGGGTGGTCGCAATTATTTCTAAAAAGAAATTTAGGAAGTTCTCGCCTGCTCCCTGTCCCCATTTATTCCATTTATTTGAGGGACTTGAGCACCACTAAAATACACATTTTCCAGATGGAAAACTCAGATATTTAAAACACTGATCTGATTAAAACATGATCATTTTGACATTTTAACTTTTATATAAAGTTAGAGAGGCCAGACTGAGATGGTTTGGACATGTCCAGAGGAGGGAAAGTTGGTATATGTTAGAAATAGGAAAAAGACGAAGAGGAGATATATGGATACCGTTAGAGGACATGGAGGTAGTTGGAGTGAGGACAGAGGATTCAGAGGATTTACTCAGAGACAAATCGAGGAAAACTTAAGGAGTCTTGTTTTCATGACATGCTGGGAACCCTGTTAAAATCTCCACTGGTTTATTGGATGTAAAATTATTTGTAAACATTTATTCCTTCAGGTCATTTTTATTTTTTTTACATCAAGCCACAGTCTGGGCTGCGACCGTTGGTGTCGAATGTCTGTGCCATGTTCTGAAATGTTTTCTCGCGACGCAGGAAGTTTGAACATGATCAGAAAATGTGTACATTTTCTCTGGAATTAGTCACGGAGCCACTGCAGGCATGTTCGTCCACAAAGTGCAATAAATATGAGACAAGTTTGGGAGGGTTTGGCAACAGATTAAGCCAAACTGGAGATAAAAAGAAGAAAACGTTAAAATGGGACAACATTCAGACATTTTACAGGCACAATATTCTCAATTTGAATTTATATACATCATACGTCAATCTGACTCTAAGTGGAAACAAATCATCGTTTGAGCAGCTGAAGGTTGTCCAGACAAATACCGCATAAAGAAACAAAGACCTGAGGCTCATTTCAATGTTTTGCAAGCATCTTTCATTTTTTTTATATTTTGAGACCAACTCTTCCATCTTTGTTTTGGTTGCATTTCTTATGGTCCCAGCTTGATTGTTGCTTTTTTCTCTTTGCACCTTAAATTATCTTCAGTTTGTCCACAAACGACCACCTTCTCAGAAAAACCCCTCTGAATGCTGTAAACATCTGACAATTTCCACACGTGAAGGACAGAAGGTAGAGATCCACGTCTCTCTGGGCCAGACTCCACCGACGGCGCCTCAGGGAGCCCCGCCTCTCCGAGTCAGTGATATACTAACAAGGATAAGCACAGATTTATCTGATGTCTTCGTCGATATTTCAGAAGTAACATCACACAAAGCTGCCGTTATCCGTGCTGTGGAACGTGGGACTCCGACGGTCTGCAGGCTGAGAGCAGGGCGGCTGGAGAGGGGCCACAACGCAGGCTTCGAGAAGAAAAACATGCTTTAGGAGGACAGTTACAGTCAAACCTTTCCAAAATACAGTACCTCAAGAAACTAAATCACAGCATTCACATCAAAACCACCAGTCCTTTCTGTGACCCGTGTAAACTCTGAGCTGTGAAGTTTGGGTTGAGTGATTTTACCACTCGCTCCACCTGAACCTCATTGACCTCCATCGTTTGTTTGCACAGTTTGTCCATGTTAAAAAAACATGCTTGTTAGGCTTATTGGTGACTCTAAATTGACCCTAGGTGTGAGTGTGAGAGTGGATGGTTGTTTGGTGTGAGTGAGATAGGTCCCTCTTGTAAATGAGTCCCCATGACTCAACGAGGCTAGCCTGTATAAATAAAGGTTGAATGAATGTTGCTCGACGTACCGCTACTGAACGTCTTAAAGCTCTGATCTAGATGGAGACACGTTTAATTTGCAAATCCAGTCCTGATGGAGGACGGCTGCTCTGAAGCTCATGTGGGCCTGCAGTTGGACCTGGATCGTCGAAGCCTTTTGGCGCTGACCTGCGTACAGTTACGTTTGTGTTTTGTCATAAAGATTATTCACAGAAAGATGCTTTGCCTGAAAACTAACTTCCACCCCATGAGATTCAGAACCCGGCCTGCACCAGGACCAGTTGGATCCACAGATTACAGGTACCGTAGTCCTCGAGTTACGACGGCCTCGAGTTACGACGTTTCGCAGTTACGACGCACCCCCACCCCCCCAATATATATATATATTTTTGAAAATTTTATTTTGAAAAGCAGAGTTCCGCAGTTTCCGGTTAGCTGCGGAGGCTACAGCTGCTCTGTACTCTCTAAAAAAGCTAAGTCTGGTCCTCTGGCCATTCAAAAAACAAAACAAAACTCTTCCAAGTACAACTTACTGTTACTGTGTGTACTGTGAACGCGGTTTTACGTCGTAAACGAATACGTACGGAGGATGGACCGAGCTGTATGGCGATTTTACGACGTAAACGCAATGGAGAATTTGGAGGAGGGACGGAAGAACGGCTTCACCCGCATACCAGTAGGTTATTAACTCTTTTTTCCTTTCATTATGGCTCCCAAATGTATGTGTGTTTTGATAATTATATAGGGTACTTACTGTGTTAGGATAGGCTAAGTGTTTGGTAAAATACAGTACTGTACGTATAAGGTAAAGTACTTACGTAAGTTCTGACACGTCAAATTTCGGGTTACGACGACGCGTAGGAACGGTACTCCATCGTAAGTCGGGGACTACCTGTTTAGGCATCTCCTCAGGTTTGGGTCCAGACTCCACCTACATCAAGTTTGGGATGCTGAGATGACTTCCAGAAACAAAAGTAAATTAGCACATAATTGATTTTATCTTCACATGATTGCTGTGATAAACACAACGTGTTGGTATTATTCAAACAAAACACAGAATGTGTGTTGCTGTCTTTATGCCCTTGATTACTTCACCTAATTTGTTCACGCTTTTATTTTTGTGGGGTTGAAATTCTAGAACAAATTGTTTAATGTTTTCCAATAACTCCTTGGCGGTTTGGGCCTATCAGCACACCGAGGAAGTGAATAAATGAAGGAGACGAAGCCGACGCCACAAAGTGGGAAATAACAGCCGAGATATTTTTAACGAGTGTAATTATGAGTCCGGCTCTGCTGCTCGTTGGCATTTACACTCAAAGTTTACATCGTTTAGCCGCGTTAGGGATGGATTCCAGTTCAGACGCAGCTAATCTGAGGGCAGACCGGTTCAGTTTTAGTTTTTAAACAGCACTTTGAAGATTTTTTCATTCATTCAACCTTTATTTCTACAGGTTAGTCTAAGTGAGCCTCGAGGACTCATTTACAATTTCACCACATTTCAAGTTCCAGACAGAACACATAAAGTAACAATAAACAATAATAACAATAAAGTATATAAAAAATACAGTTAAAATATAAAACAATAAGAAGTTCAGCGTAAACTGACTCTGAAAGGAAAACTCTGAAAGGGTTCTGCTTCAGTGACTCAGTGGGGTCTTTTGGGTTCTGGACAGATCCGAGTGGGTTCAGACTGCTTCCCCTCCTCGTCCAATCAGAACACAGAGAGAGGAGAACCGGGCCAGCTGTCCCAGCTTTGCACACAGACTTTCACAGGAGGCCCCTGAGGCCGGGGATCTTGGTTTCTCCAGTATTGATTAAGGATTGTATGCTGCGGCTCCTGGGCTCTTCGTGCACGTCTGAGTTGTTTTTCCCAGCAAGCTGTTGTTCTCCACTCCCACAGTGACCTTGTGACTTCCTAACTGGGACATAAGAACCCAATGGGCCAGAAAATTCAACGATAAACAAGCGGCGCTGTGCAAAAACCCAGCATGTTGTGTGAGTGTGAGTTTTAGACTCATTCACACAATAACTCACTGTGTATGGTTTCTTCAAGGTCTTTTGGACTCAAATGACTTCTTCAGACTTTGTGTTATTTCAGCTGCTCGTAAGTATAAAAAAAAATCATTTCGCTCATGTAGGAGATGGCTGCGATAATGTAACTTTTTTATATTTTTGTAAATATTTACATTTATTTACAAATATTTACCCCATAAAAACATGGAAATCTCTTCAGTTCCGTCTTCATACTGTCTACTAGTGCCGGTACTCTTCTTTATAAACTGATTTCGATCATTTCACTCATTTTGATCATTTGTGACGAGTAAACAGTGATGATGACGGTAATTAAGAGTGTCTGAACACTGAGAGACACTACCACTGGATCTAACAGTGTTTATTAGAAGCTGAGAGATTAATTCGGCCTCACGGGGCATCGGATCAGATTAGACTGCTGCACCTCATGCCAAGAAGTCGCGGACTTCATTGATTAGGAGCCGTCATCCGCAGCATCACGAGGAGCTTAAATGAACAGCGATATTGTCAGCACTTGTTGCGTTTTAGCAAAGTGGAACTAACAAAGCAGCTTTCCTTTCAATAGACGCTACAAAACCCATTAAGAACGTCTTGAACATGATTCAGAATCATGATCCCTCTTCCTGCTGTGCTTTTTAATTCCTCTGCGCCTTCCTGAAGCCGCCGGGTGGAGGTGTTGAGAACATTTGTTATCTCGTGTCAAACATGCCCCGTGGTCAGGTTGCACCTCAACAGGTACGCCGTCAGACTGCTGATTAAAAGAGTGGCTGGAGGACGGCGGGTCAGCGTGAGCCTTTGTTTTTTAAAACGCCGTCCTGATCCTGACACGCCTGCTAGCCCGGCACGTACCTCGGTGCTCGAGCGTTTTCAGTAAACAGGACATTCACAGGAAAAAAAACAAACCGACCTCATTTGTAACATTTTGTGTTTGTCTTTATCTTGAGCTGTCCAAAAAGGTCTGACTGTCAGGTGCAAAACAGATGGACACTTGAACCGAACGGGTTCCAGTCGTTCAACGCCCAGCAGTGGTGGGATGTAACTAAGTACAAGTACTTTGTTACTGTACTTAAGTACATTTTTCATGTATCTGTGCTTTACTTAAGTAGAATTAAATGTGGGTACTTTTACTTTCTATTACACTACATTTCTATAATGTGTTGAGTTACAAGTTACATTCACGTTGCAGAGGGGAGTTGGTCCATCGAATCACTGCAAAGTGGACAGGTAACATTAGACCCACCTTCAAGAAGAGCTGGACCAATGACGCATATTCTAGTATAAACGTCATTAAGCTGGGAGCACCCACAGCACCACTAACACAACCAAAATGGATTCCACCACAGAGATTCAGACAGAAGATACACACCACCCATGGGCCTTGGCCTTATTGAAATATTATTGAAAGACTATTGAAAGACTGCTCAATACAGCTGGACATATTCTCTCTCCCTAAAGAGCCAGACTGGACTTAACAAACTTTGAAAACCAACTTTTTCTGAACTTGAACAAGAAAGTATTGCCACAATATTAAAACGTGTCAGTTCATGGGACGTTAGGACACAAGAGATGTCTCCAAATGGCTCAACACTCAGGTCCAAGTTTTGAAAATTGTGTCAGGAAGTTAAAATATTGTTCACTATTGACCCATTCCTAGGTTGAATAGACAGTATTTTAACTAGAGTTCATGACAAACTGGAGTTGAAATGATCAGATGCTCCTTTGTTAGGTCTAATGCTTCTTTTTCCAGGCAGACAACATTTACTTAAATGTGTTTACTGCAGTTAAAATGGCACATTGGTTTTGTTTTGTGTTACATAAAAAAACTTTCAAAAGTATAATCATTCCTCTTTCTTATTTTGCTTAATGTCATTTAACTCTGCAGGTCATCCCTGAAATACTGATGCACAGAATCACAAGTCCAAGTGTGAACTGTGTCACAGAGTAAACACAATAAAAACATGTATTATCTGCAGCATTGTTCATTATAATGACTCAACACTATTAATATATTACAGAAAATATACATAGAGTTGGCACACTTAATGATATTGTAGACCATTGCATTACTTAATAAATTCAGCAAGTACTTTTACTTTAATACTTTAAGTATTTTTTTAAAGCAAGTACTTATTTACTTTTACTTAAGTAAAAACATCAATATGGTACTTCTACTTTAACTAGAGTGCATTTTTGTCTGTTTATTTGTACTTTTACTTAAGCACAGTGTTTGAGTACTTTCTCCACCACTGACGCCCAGCAGGATTTCCGCTCCAGCTCGTCGTGACCTCTGCGAGCACTCAGATAGAAGTGTCACGTCTTGGTGAACAGAAACACCGGGAGCCACTCCGAGGGCTCGTTGCAGCATAAACCGAGCGGCGGACGCTGCTTCCTGTCACGCTCGCTCAGGTGTGTTTCTAACTCCCCCCATTCTCATTGCTGGCTTTAGTTCACTTTTCATTCAGTTTTTCATCCATCAAGTCCTCCGAGCACAATTTCCTGTTTCTGTTTTAGCAATAAATAAAGAGCTGTCTGTGGGATCGTCTCAGAATATTCACCACGGGCTTAGAGCTGCTGTGAACACAGAGAAGGCTCGCCTCCGCAACTCAAACATTTCTTTAAAATTAATCAACTATTGGAGTGAAAACACAAACATTTACTCCCTGGTTCTAATTGAAAAACATATTGTTAGTTTGAGGGAAGCAAAGATTAAAATGCCTCTTGTTGAAGCTCTGAAAGACGAAGCTTTCATGAAGAACCCACGAACTGACAGGAAGTTCATTTTCTCCACCTGAAAGTTTGATTCAAGTTGCATTTTCACAGAAAAATGCAATTTCTCCAGTTCTGCCAACATGAATCCTAAAATTTCACCACATGTCTGCTCACTTTCATGTAGTTTAGCTTTCAAAATTTATTTATAGATGTTCACATGGGATTGGGGTCCTGTGGTTACGGGATGTTCGGTTCCTATATAAGAGGTGCCAGAGTTTGGTTCACATTGCTGGTAATAAGTTGGACTCTGTCAGGGCTGGTCACTTATTCTGTTCATAACTTTTATGGACAGAGTTTCTCTGTGCAGCCAGGGAGAGGAGAGAGTCCGGTTCCGTTGCCTCAGGATTCCATCTCGGCTCTTTGCAGATGATGTGGTCCTGATGATGTCACCGTGCCGTGATCTTCAGCTCTCACTGGAGCAGTTCACAATCGAGTGGGAAGCAGCCGGGATGAGAATCAGCACCTCCAAATCTGAGGCCATGGTCCTCAGTCAGAAAAGGGTGGATTGTTCTCTTCAGGTCGAGGGTGAGGTTCTGCCTCAAGTGGAGGAGTTCAAGTATCTCTGGGTTTTGTTCACAAGTGAGGGAGGAATGGAGCGTGAGATTGACAGACAGATTGGTGCCGCAGCTGCAGTATTGTGGACTCTGTACCGTTCCATTTTGGTGAAGAGGGAGCTGAGCTGTAAGACAAAGCTCTCCGTTTTCCGGTCGGTCTACATTCCTGCTCTTACCTATTTTTTAGTGGCTCCTCAGATTGAAGAAGTCCTTTGGATGAAGGATGAAATGTCTCAGCAAAATATAAACTATCCAGATGACCTGACTAAACATTGTACTGTACACCCTGATGCATGCTCAATAATCCAGGTAGAAAAATCCAAAAAAGCTAAGTCTGGTCCTCTGGACATAGAGAAATGTGGATATCCTAACTGGGCCTTCCTGAAAGCAGAGAAGAAACCCAAACAGGACTCCAGCCAGCCATCAGGTGAAAAGAAGGAACCCAGACCCAGACCAGTGGCCATTCCGTATGTTGCAGGAGTTTCAGAGACATTGAGACGTTTATTTTCTAAACACAACGTCCCAGTGGCTTTTAAACCCCAAAATACATTACGGCAAAGACTGGTTCATCCCAAAGATCCAGTCCCCCGGCACAAACAGAGTAACATTGTGTATGCTGTTCAGTGTCAGGAGGGCTGTGATCAGTCTTATATCGGGGAAACTAAACAGCCACTGGCCAAAAGGATGGCCCAGCACAGAAGATCAACATCATCAGGTCAGGACTCTGCAGTCTACACTCATCTCCAGGCCAGCGGTCACTCTTTCAGGGATGAAGATGTTCACATCCTTGATAGAGAGGAACGATGGTTTGAGAGAGGAGTAAAGGAGGCCATCTTTGTGAAAAGAAACCGTCCATCATTAAACAGGGGTGGAGGCCTCTGGGTTCAACTGTCCCCCTCTTACAATGCTGTTATTGCTAGTATCACTCAGCCCTCTGTGAATAGCAAACAACCATCAGGGTGCTAACGATCCATCGTCAGGCTGATGGTCCTCCTTGATCATGTGAGCAGCTGGTTTCAGGCTGTCATCAGCCAACTGGTTGATCCACTGTGGGAGGGTGCTATTTATAAGACTGAGCTGAACTCAGCTTCTCAGACTGAGGAAGTCTTTCGGACGAAAGATGAAACGTTACTACAGTTTTTTTTTGCTTTGTTTTGTTTTGTTTTTTGAATGTCCAGAGGACCAGACTTAGCTTTTTTGGATTGTACTGTACAGTTTTTACCTGGATTATAGAGCATGAACTCTGGTACCCTCACATATGGTCACGAACTCTGGGCAGATACAGAAAAATGAGATTGTGGATACAGGATGTTGAAATGAGTTTCCTCTGCAGAGTAGCTGGACTCTCCCTTAGAGACAGGGTGAGAAGTTCAGTTATCCAGAAGAGACTCGGAGTAGAACTGCTGTTCCTCCACGTTGAGAGGAGCCAGTTGAGGTGGTTTCGACATCTGATGGGCACCTCAGTGCTAAGGGTATGCCCCACTGGGAAGAGACCCTGGAAAAGACACAGGACACGCTGGAGAGACTACATCGCTCGGTTTTCCTGGGAACACCTTGGAGTCCTCCCGAAGATCTGGAAGAGGTGGTTGTGGAAAGAGACGTCTGGACCTCCCTGCTCAAGATGCTGCCCCCGAGACCTGATGATTGATGGATGGATGAATGAATGGATGGATGTTCACATGAACATCTACCAAGAAGGCAGAATGTTTTTGTGACATTACTAAATTTGATCAGTTTCCAAACCAACACAACTCATTCAGAGCATATCTGAAAGTATTTAATTTTCTTCTCTGAGCACAGAAGAAATCTGGGTTTGCAGAAACGGAAAAACATCAAAAGATGAAAATTCTTCACTGAGTTTAGTGTGATCTCCACTCCTGAAGCATCCTCCTATAAACACAATGGAACACATTTTCAGTTGTTTTTGTCTCTGAAACGTAAAAGTCAGCAACAAACCCGATAAGAGAACGTCTCATTCTTGTTTTCTTGCTCATCTTCTTGACCTCTTTGTCAGAGCCACGTTCAGAAAATGTCAGCCGGCGTTGGGGGAGGGAGCGCTCTTGTACGTTTCCATTCTCTTTGTTTGTCTTTGTGGGACGTTTGTTATGACAGAGCACCTGCTCCGGCCTTATCTCTTCCCTGACCCCTCTGCGTCTCCCGGCCGACAGCTCTTCAGAAGAGCTGATAGAAAAGCTGACGCCTCGTCCTCGTCGGTTGTGTTGTCTCTTTCATCTCTGGGCCTTCAGCAGCTTCTTATTGTCGTCTTATCTCAGGCTTTCAGATTTTTGTCTGAGAAGTCTTTTCTTCTGTGCCTCAGCAGAGCTCCAAAAGCATGTTCTCACTTGTAGCCATCAAAATAAATATTTTCTACTACGATGTTCAAATTTCACCTTCTTTCCTGCATCTGATCAGTTTCTTCTTCAACACCCGCCGGTGTCGGGCTAACGTCTTATTAGAGGCAGCGCAACAAAAAAAGGAATAGAAAATGCCCTTTGTGAAACATGTGTGTTTCTCTGCGGTTGTATAATTAGCAGTCGGTCCTGCGGTTGGCGCTGTGGTTGGCGTTTGGAGCGAAGCGTTTGACAGTGAACCGCTGAGCACTCAGAGGGCGAGAGAAGACCTCCCTGAGAAGGAAATAAGTTACCGTATTTTCCGAACTATAAGTCACACCTTTTTGCCTAATTTGCATGCCCTGCGACTTATAGAGAGGTGAGACATGTTTATGGATTTTTCCCCCATATTTTTAGACCAATTTTTGGCTCAGATATGACCGTTTTTCCATTTTGGCAAAAATGGTGCAGTACCACCTTTGTCCGCTAGGGTACACCAACCGTTCCCACCTCATGTGTCCGACGTCCTTCGTATTCACTCTGTCGCAGCCCGGCCTCCTGCTCTGGAGGTATGAACTAGCTACTTCGCTGTTAGCTCAGTGTTTGTTAGCAAAATAGGTCAAGAACCACAGGACAGATTTTGATCAAACTTACAGAATGTAATCACTACTGTAGATGGATATTTACAACTGATTAGCTTTATGAGATGTTTGAGATAAAATTCAATGTTTTATAGACGTAAATGTGTTGCGGTTAGCTTCGTTGATTTTTCCTTGTACGTTTGAGCAAATAGCTCATAAACCACACAGCAGATTTTTTTTCAAACTTACAGAAAGAAATCACTAGATGCACATTTACAAACTGTTAGCTGTTGGAATTATTTGAGATAAAATTCAATGTTTTATAGACGTAAATGTGTCGCGGTTAGCTTTGTTGTTTTTCCTTGTACATTTTTCAAAGCGAATACATTTAAATCCAGCAGATTTGACCATTACGTGAATTTATTAAGGAACGGTTAAGCTAAGACACATGTTTGCTATAATTTTCAGCAGACAAATAATAGACTATATGCCACAGGGGGTCGTGACGTATTTCCGGTAAAATGCAACCCACATCCGCCACTTCCGGTTCCCATCCACTGCCGTTGTTGTTAGCGTTAGCTCCTAGTAGCAAACCATGGCAACGACCCGAAACGGGAAGCGGCTGCGCGCTACCGGCACTACACGTGAGTACCGTTGTGTCCGCCCACCGGTGGGAACAGCTGTTCCGCGGGGGGTTTTGTCGAAAATATATCGCGGCTATCCGTAGGGGGAACGTCGCCATAATTCTATATGGTTTTATATGTGTATAGAGTTATTATTGGTGTGTATGTAGATGTTTTATTAATTGTATTTAGTCATTTATGTTCGTGTCTTTCCCGCTAACCGGAAGTGTGCCGTCTGTGTAATGACTGCGGGAGTGCTGGAACTGAAGCCCGTGGCTTATACCGTAGTATATTGTTTTTACCGTGTTAATCTTGTGAAAAGTCCTTCCGTGCATGCTTCTGTGGTCGTCGTTTTCAGCAGGGCAAATGACGCATTGACGCGTTGCGTAGCGGTGACGCATAATAGATGCGACTTATATAAAGGTGCGACCTGTTTATGGATTTTTCCAATTTATTGACAATACTGTAATTGGACAAAGCGACTTAAATAAAGGTGCGACCTATAGTCCAGAAAATACTGTAACCCGCTTCATAAACCGCGGCAGGTGGAGGCTTGTTAATATGCTGCAGGTTTACCTTCAGATGGAGTGAAACCAATCAGAGCGAGAGAACGGCCTTCTTACAAGAGCTGCTCAAACAGAAAGGACAACGAAAGCAAACAGTTTAATGAAGACGAGAGACTCTTTACTGCGGTTTGTAGACCTGAAGTCCAGGAAAATGGTCCAGTTTTGTACCATTCAGGGAGTCAGTTCAAATCCACTGATGCATCCTTACTTGTTAATTAATTAGTAAGTTAATTAATTAATGAATTAATTAACGTCTGCATACTTTCTGCTGTTTTAGCTGTTCAAATATCAAAATGTTCAGCTCATTCAGGAGCTGGGACTTTCTACCTTTAGTGCAAATTGGAGATTTTAAACCATACGTCCAGCTGTCCATCCTTCATCCATCCATTTAGCCATCCACCCATCCATGCATCTTTCCATCCATCCATCCATTATCTTTACCCTCTTCTTCCTTTAGGTGTCACTGGTGCTCATATCCAGCAGTCACTGTGTGAGAGGTGGGGGACACTTGAACAGGTTTCCAGTCCATCACAGGGAGACAAACGAGGCAAACAACCATTCTCTCTCTCACCTACAGTATAGGGGCACTTCAGAGTTACCTGCCAGCCTAACATATATGTTAGGCGTGAAACGTGCATGAACCCTGGAGAAAACCCACGCAGCACAGAGAGAACACACAAACTCCACACAGAAAGGTCCCCAGCTGCGATTTGAACCAGCAACCTTCTCACTGAGAGGCAGCAGCTCTACCAACTGAGCGACATGCTACCACTTTTAAAACGATAGAAAAATAAAGGTTTAAACTTTCATGTTTCTTATTAGTGGCAACAGTTGGATAATGGTTTAATACAACTCTATCTGTTTGATATAAACCCACAACCTAGGGCCCCCGTCTGAAGTCACAGTTTTTGTATTTTCTATGGGGCCATTTTTATCGTGCCTCGAATGAAGAGGGATACTTGGAAACACCCTCCATCAGTCTGTCAGTGCATGTTGTGAGCATAAGTAAAAAAAATAAGTGAGGCACCAATATCCTTTTGGGTGTGTGGCTGCATATAGATATAAAAAAGGTTAATTTTGAGAATTGGGCTGCCAAATCAAAATCCAAGATGGCCAACGCCATATACAGGTAGTCCTCGACTTACGACGGTCTCGAGTTACGACACACATCT
>JBBPBX010018866.1:0-11197 GCA_038048925.1 Garcialebias charrua
CTCACCCCTTCACTGTGTATTTCTACACTTACTCACCCCTTCACTGTGTGTTTGTACACTTACTCACCCCTTCACTGTGTATTTCTACACTTACTCACCCCTTCACTGTGTATTTGTACACTACAGTACACTGTGTATTTCTACACTTACTCACCCCTTCACTGTGTATTTCTACACTTACTCACCCCTTCATTGTGTATTTGTACACTTACTCACCCCTTTGCTGTGTATTTCTACACTTACCCCTTCACTGTGTATTTGTACACTTACTCACCCCTTCACTGTGTATTTGTACACTTACTCACCCCTTCACTGTGTATTTCTACACTTACTCACCCTTTCACTGTGTATTTGTACACTACAGTACACTGTGTATTTCTACACTTACTCACCCCTTCACTGTGTATTTGTACACTACACTACACTGTGTATTTCTACACTTACTCACCCCTTCACTGTGTATTTGTACACTACACTGTGTATTTCTACACTTACCTTTTCACTGTGTATTTCTACACTTACTCACCCCTTCACTGTGTATTTGTACACTACAGTACACTGTACTGTATTTGTACTCTTACTACTCGACTGTGTATTTGTACCCTTAATACTTGACTATGTATTTGCACTCTTATTCACCCATTCACTGTGTATTTCTACACTTGCTCCTTACACAACTGTATTTGTACACTTACTCACTACTTGACTGTGTATTTGTACACTTACTCACCCCTTTGCTGTGTATTTATACACTTACTCCCTACTCGACTGTGTAATTGTACACTTACTCACTACTCAACTGTGTATTTGTACACTTACTCACTATTTTGACTGTGCATTTACACACTTACTCACTACCCGACTGTGTAATTGTACACTTACTCACTACTCAACTGTATTTGTACTCATGCTCACTACTCGACTGTGTATTTGTACTCTTACTCACTACTCAACTGTATTTGTACACTTGCTCACTACTCGGCTGTGTATTTGTGCACTTACTCACTACTCGACTGTATTTGTACACGTGCTCACTACTCGACTGTGTATTTATACTGTGACTCACTAATCAACTGTATTTGTACTCATGCTCACTACTCGACTGTGTATTTGTAATCTTACTCACTACTCGACTGTGTATTTGTGCACTTACTCACTACTCGACTGTATTTGTACACTTGCTCACTACTCCACTGTGTATTTATACTATGACCCACTAATCAACTGTATTTGTACTCATGCTCACTACTCGACTGTGTATTTATACTATGACCCACTAATCAACTGTATTTGTACTCATGCTCACTACTCAAATGTGTATTTGTACTCTTACTCACTACTCAACTGTATTTATACTCTTACTCACTACTCGACTGTATTTGCACACTTGCTCACTACTCGACTGTGTATTTATACTATGACTCACTAATCAACTGTATTTGTACTCATGCTCACTACTCAACAGTGTATTTGTACTCTTACTCACTACTCAACTGTATTTGTACTCTTTCTCACTACTCGACTGTGTATTTGCACTTACTCACTACTCGACTATTTGTACACTTGCTCACTACTCGACTGTGTATTTATACTATGACCCACTAATCAACTGTATTTGTACTCATGCTCACTACTCGAATGTGTATTTGTACTCTTACTCACTACTCAACTGTATTTATACGCTTACTCACTACTCGACTGTATTTGCACACTTGCTCACTACTCGACTGTGTATTTATACTATGACTCACTAATCAACTGTATTTGTACTCATGCTCACTACTCGACTGTGTATTTGTACTCTTACTCACTACTCAACTGTATTGTACTCTTTCTCACTACTCAACTGTGTATTTGTGCACTTACTCACTACTCGACTGTATTTGTACACTTGCTCACTACTTGACTGTGTTTTTATACACTTACTACTTGACTGTGTTTTTGTACACTTACTACTTGACTGTGTTTTTGTACACTTACTCACTACTTGACTGTGTTTTTGTACACTTACTCAGTACTTGACTGTGTTTTTGTACACTTACTCACTACTTGACTGTGTTTTTGTATACTTACTCTCTACTTGACTGTGTTTTTGTACACTTACTCACTTCTTGACTGTGTATTTGTACATTTACTCACTACTTGACTGTGTTTTTGTACATTTACTCACTACTTCACTTCCGGCACTTGGCAAAGCAGGTCGCTTCTCTTTCTGCTCCTCTCCTCCCTAAAGTTTTCCTTCCCCTGTTTCTGCATTTTTGTCTCGTCTGTAACTCTTCAGCGCTCACTCGAACCAATTTGAAATGGATTTAATTGCGTGGGCTGTTTCCTCTATCGATAAATTTTTTTCCACGAAGCGCTCCGGACCAGGAGAACCGGCATGCCCCATCGACACGCATGCGGTGGGCTACATTATGGACTCGTGGAGCGAGTGGAAGTTAATGTGTCTGACCGTTCTTTCTGTCGAAGACGTGGAAGATTTGTGGATTATTGGAATATTGGTGGCAGCTGCTCTGCTTTTTGGCGTTGGCGGAGGTTTCTGCTACTGGAAGCTGAGGGAGACTGCCGCGGCGATCAACGCGCTGGCGAAACTTCCTGCTCAACAAGATTCTTTGATCCGGGCTATGACCTCAACGACCCAGCTGTTGTACGAGCTGAATCGCACGATGGGAGCAGTGGTGGACAGCCGCGGACCTGCAGTGCGTTTTGGGACTCGTTTACAGCCGACCGGGTTTCATCAGGGCACAGATGGGGATTTGTAGCTCGGAACCTCACATGATTCGGCGATTTGGACCTAGACAGCACCTGGACTTCAAGGCTGCAGTCAAAGTACACTGTAGCCTGGCCTGAAAATAAATAAAGCAACTAATCTAATCAGGACTCAGAGCAACCTTGAAAAGAGGCTGACTGTAAACTTCTCCTGGAGTCGAAAGCTGTTGAAAACTGTCGCTGCCCCCCCTTCCCCCAGAGGTTTCTGTGTGCATTCAGATGGAGCCGAGCTGAGGCCATCTGCAGACTGTGCTTATCTGAAATGATTACTCACGGACTATCTCCCTGCTTGCCATCAAATGCAACATGTCTTTGTCTTTATCCGTGCTGAAGCTGGTAGAGTTTTTTCGACTTTATCATAGAGTGTCCTAAGACAAAATGTGATAGATTCTTTTTTGAATACCAATTATTATCCGACTGTATGTTCCTTTTTCCATATCTGATTGTTGGCGGCGCGGTTTTATACTGCTGCGGCTTCCGTGCGTACGTCCCTCTTCGGATGGTGCGTGCGCCAATTGCAAAACTTTGTACCTTGGTGCAAATATGCCAATAAAGATATATTCTATTCTATTCTATTCTATTCTACTTGACTGTTTTTTTGTACACTTACTCACTACTTTATAATCTGTCTGTTTTGCTACTTTGATATCTTTGTTTTAACTTGTTAAAAAAATCTGTATTTCTCTCTTATGTTTGTCTGTTGTTGATTGTTCAAGGAAAATCTACTGTTGCTGTTGTCATCATTCTTTAGTATGTAGACAGGTCTCTCTTGTAAATGAGTCCTCTAGGCTCAATGAGATTAACCTGCCTAAATAAAGGTTGAATGAAAACTTGACTGTGTATTTGTACACTTACTCACTACTTGTAGTGCAGTTCCAGGCCCATATTGTGAGTTTCTTTTACAAAAGTACACTCCACTGTCCTTAATTTGGAGATTGCTGAGCAGAAGGAAAGCGTTTTGGATCCCTTCACTGTTTTGAAAGTGAATCCTTTCATCCTCCTGAATCTGGATCTTCTTTGTGTTGTACTTGTCGGCCTTGTACCAGTACACGGTTCTGTTGTGGTCCTGACCCGAGGACTTGCAGTAAATTGGGACAAGTTGGCCAACTTTGACACCATAAAAGCGAGGCCTCTGGGTGAGCTGCTGGCCAACTGAGAAGATAAAAGAAAGTTCAGACAAGCTGCTGTTACACCAGTTTTCATAAATATGTTTTTTTTTTCTTTCATTAATCACACATGAACATCTTAACAATACTGACTCTAACATCACATTTAATGTAGAAATGAGTCGTGCATTTATCAGAGGCCACCGTGCGTTTTTTCTCACGGTGATGTTACTGCAGCTGGTTTTGTCACAGTACAAAACAAATTGAACCCAATTATGAGAGTGAAGCTATGGAGATATTATTTGTAGCCTAAAACAAATAATTTTATCTGCATTTTGAAAGGTGGCAAAGCTGCAGCTGTCCAAAACTTCATTAACTTTGTAATAAAACTAAAAAATTGTCAACAGTTTGATTTATAAGGAGTGTGAGACATGCAAAGACAACCGAGATCAAAACAAACGCTAAAGCTGCTGCCAGGATGGTCACCATGGTAACAACACACAAGTGTAACTGTCACTCCCTGACTCCTCACATTGCCTGTTTACTGTTATTTATAAAGTAGAAAAGATGTCAGAGACTAGATTGCAACTTACTTTAGTGTTTATTACATTAAAGTTCACTTTTTTTCCTAAGCATGACAATAATGTGTAGTTATTTGTGTCAGAGGTGAACTTCCTCTTTTTCCCCAGATGGTCAGGAAGTAATGGTATAGTGGAGTCAAAAATAACATGCAAAACTCTTTTGTGTTGTCTAGTTGTAATTAAACAGACATAAGATCACATTTAAATGACTGTAGCTTAAAAAAATTATAATTTACTTGCTTTTATGTGCCTAAAAATGAAATTATTAACATTTTCGACGGCTCCTGTAGTCACTTTTTGGTTTATTTTGTTTATATGGTAAAAAAACAAAACAAATTGTTTTTCTGGTAAAAGTTTAACTTTACCTGACAGAGTTATCAGTGCGAGCCCATAGCATCCAGCTAGAGTCCAACGCATGATGGCGTCCACCAAAAAGATGTTTCCGCAGCTGATGGCACGAGTGAGCCCAGGTCTCTCTGCAGACCTGAAATGTTTTGAACATGGAGAAGAAGCGTGTGCAGCGATGGGCATGCAGTCACCGCTGCACCTCCTACAACGAGTTACTGTAAAAGCAGGAAAAGCTGCATGCACTGAGAGAACATGCAAACTCCACCCAGAAAGGCCTCGGCCAGGAATCAATCTGACAACCTTCTCGCTTGAGAGGCAGCAGCTCCACCAACCGTGCCACCGTTCATTTTTCAGAAATTTAACAGTCGACCTGGGCCAAGATAAAAGAGTTCACTTGTGTCCAGCCTGGACTGTGGTTCGCCATTTGGGAACTCCTAAAAATAAGAATCATTCAAGGTGGATTACAGACGCCTGAGGGGACGACTGTGTTAAAAAAAATCCTGCAACGTGATTCTTTTTGAAACATTTTGGAAACTTTGTTGCAAAGGCCATAGCAAATTTGTATTGAATGATAGTGGCCTTGTCCTCAATACTGAGGGCGTTGCTTTGGTCAGTCGTAGTGAGCTCTTAATTTACTGGTCTGTGTTCTAACCCTCACCTATAGTCATCAGGTTTGGATCATGTCCAAAAGCATGAAGGCAAGTGGTCGAAATGAGCTTCTTTCATAGGGTGGGCGGGGCTCAGAGTTAGAGATGGGGGAGGAGCTCCGAGGAGCTTGGAGTAGAGTCGCTGCTCCTTCACATTGAAAGGAATCCGTTGAGGTGGTTTGTCTGATTAGGATGCCTCTCTTTGGAGGTCTTCTGGGCATGGCCCACTGGGAAGAGACCCAGAACTTCTCTGGTCTGTGAACGCCTCCCCCAGGAGAGTGTCACTGGGGAGATGAAGGTCTGGGTTTCGCTTCTGGCTCTGCTGCCTCCACAGCACAACTATGAATAAGCAGTAGAATATACAATTTTTATTCCTCTTAGAATTAGTGATAGTATTTCAACATTTAAACCAAAAAAAGGGCGTATTTCCTGCTGAGCAGCCGAACATTCATCTAGTGCAGCTGAAATCTTTTGTTCTAATGCAACATCTACATGCAGTGAAGAGTGACGGTCTTAGGTCAGCCAAGCTGAGCACATTTCCCTAAACTTCAAAGCTGCTCTGCTCTGTGCGACACCAGCTCAGTGTGGGTTTTATCAGTTGAACAGTAAACAAGAAATAAACCAAAGTGAAATTACCGTACCTCCCTCAAAGGTTATCGACCAGTCTCTAAACTCTGCATTTTAGCCAAGGTTCTAGAAAAACTGATAAACTCTCAAATCAAAAAGTATTTGGACTCATTTAACATCTTACCTCTCCATCAATCTGGTTTCAGGAAACAATGCAGCACGACTGCTTCGCTGAAGGTTCTTAATGACGTTGAAGCACTGGATGCTAAGGATTATTGTGCTGCACTTAGACCTGTCTAAAGCTTTTGACACTGGACCATGACATCTCATGTCATAAGCTTCAGACATCGGTTTCTCAGATCACACCATAGTTGGTTCACTAACTATCTCTCAGACTGGAGGCAATGTGCCTAACATAATGGTACTTCTTCCAGTTATTTAACAGTCATCAATGGTGTACCACAAGCTCAGTCTTACCCACCCTCTTTACAATCTACCGGTAGGTCAGAGCATCCCTGATACATCTATGTTGATGACACAGTTGTTTATTGTCGAGCTAGAAGAGTTGCTAAGGTTTTCCAGCTTTTGCAATCTGCCTTTGACATCATCCAGTCAGATTTGTTCCGTCTCAAACTTGTCCTAAACACCGACAAAACCAGAGGGATGCTTTTTTCAAACAGGAAGTCAGTCCCAGCAGTTCTTCCACTGATTTTATCCTCGAATGGTGTCCCTATTGAGTTTGTCGGTTCCTACAAATATTTGGGTCTTGGTCGACTCGCATCTCTCTTTTAAGCTTCATGTGGAAAACTTGGTTAAAAAACTGAGTTAAACTGGGTTTCTTGTTCAGAAATAGATCCTGTTTATCTCTGAATGCTAGGAACACCTTGTAACTGTGACTTTCCTTCCATCCCTTGACTACGGTGGCATTATTTACATGAACGCTCTTACAAGCACCCTGCAGACGTTGGATGCTGTCTATCATGGTGCGCCAAGATTCAATCTGGCTGTAACCACCGTACCCACCTGTATTCACTGGTTAACTGGACATCATTAAGTTCAAGCAGACTCTCTCACTGGTACATTTTCATCTTTAAATCACTTCTTGGTCTGCTGCCTTCATACATATCCTCCTACATGTCACTGCCTGAGTGCAGCTACAGCGTGCGCTTTCAGGACATTATTACCTGCAGTGTCCCCTCAGTGCGGACTGAACTAGACAAAAGGTCCTTCTTCTATTCCGCTCCTGTTTCCTGGAAAATCTTACAAAAAGATCTGTTTTGATGACAAACATTTCCGACTGATTAAAGATGCCCGAGGATATTCCTTATCAAAAATGAAAACCTTTGTGTTCTTTGAAGGAAAACACATTAAACCTTGAAAATAATGTTATGTAAATCTCATACTATGAGATTATCTAATTATATTATTATCTGATTATATTATTGAATATCTGATTATCATCAGATTATGATAAACTTTCAGATACTATCAAAAGAAACTTTGGCTGAATATATACTGTATAGCCATTTTAATGATTGCTAACATTGACTAGCAGTGGCGTCCATCTTGAATTGCGTTTTTGTTGTAGATGCACATCCAGGGATTATTTCAGATTATTTCCTGAAGGTTTCATTAAAATTAGTCCAGTGGTTCATGAGCTATTTTACTAAAAGACAAACACACACAGAGATGCAGGCAAAAACATAATTCAGTAATAGTGGGTAACACATACAATTAAATGTGAAAACATGACTATCCTTTTGTGCTTTTATGCACAATCATAAAATAATAAAAACATTCAAGCAAGCCTTAAAAATATTTAAAAGAAATGGTTAAAAACAGCAATATAAATCCAGCATTTTTTTTTTATTATTCTGTTCTGGCTCAAAACATTTTAGTTCTGTTTTTTGTATTTAGACTAAACTTGTGAGAAACCTCTTGTTCAATAATATTTTAGCCATAAAAGCACCGGAGGGCAGCAAAGTGATAGTTTGGCCTTTATACATAAAATAAATAAAAAATAAAACCAATAAAGTTCCAATAAGAGCTGGCAGCTTCAGTTTAGGCTACAAGAAATTGTTTATTCTAACATACTTACAGTTTTTACAATAACAAAAGGATACAAATGTACAATTTAGGAGGAGAAAAAGATCAAAATAAATATGTAAAGAGGCAAAAGTTGAGTCTGTAAAATCCCCTGAAAGTTTTTCCTCCAGTAGAAATGTAAACAAATGGAGGAAGCTGTCATACATCAAACTTTCAGAGGAGAGCTTTCTTCTTTTCTCGGTGGAGCAGCAGAGTCTCGGTTTCAAACAGAAGTGCAACGGGTCACATTACAAACAGCTCGACGGGAGAAAACATGCTGGATTATTTTTAATTCCTTCTGAGTTTCCTTCGAGGCTGATGAGCAGGCAGCAGCACAAAACACACATGACTAAAACATAAAACGAGAGACATTCTACTGTAAAAAAAAAACACACACAAAAACTAATCAGAAACGGTAAAAGTGCATATTCCGTTTTTTACAACTGCACATAATGGTTCAGGCACTTGTAGGTGCCGTTTGTAAAGTTACAGTCACAAATTAACAGCAATATTTTGGTTTATTCAGCCTTTCATAAGAATTTGGTTTTTAAAGTCAGATTTTCACCATGTTATTATAAGTGTCATAGTTCCAAACTAAATATTTAACTTGTAAGTTAAATATTTAGTTAGTAAGCTCATTTTTAGCTCCATGCTAAATATTTAGTTTACAAACTAAATGTTTATGTCCAAGCTAAATGTTTAATTTACAAACTAAATATTTAACTTGCAAGTCAAATATTTAGTTTGTAAACTAAATATTTAGCTCCATGCTAAATATTTAATTTACAAACTAAATGTTTATGTCCAAGCTAAATGTTTAATTTACAAACTAAATATTTAACTGGCAAGTTGAAGATTTAGTTAGCAAGCTGAATATTTAGCTCCATGTTAAATATTTAATTGTTCATGTCCAAGCTATGTTTAATTTACAAACTAAATATTTAACTTGCAAGTTGAAGATTTAGTTAGCAAGCTGAATATTTAGCTCCATGTTAAATAATTAATTGTTTATGTCCAAGCTATGTTTAATTTACAAACTAAATATTTAACTTGCAAGTAAAATATTTAGTTTGTAAGCTAAATATTTAGCTTGTAAATTAAATATTTAATTTGGAACTGTGACATTTATAAATGTATGAATAACATGGTGAAAAGCTGACTTTGAAAAGAAAATTTTCTTATGAAAGGCTAAATAAACCAAAAATATTGCTGTTAATGTTTGACTGTGTAACTTTACAAACGGCACCTCATACTTGCAGATACTTTTTAAAATCAGTTAGGGACCGTAATAAACTGAATGTGTAATGTGAAAAAAAAAAATATATATATATATATATATTAAAGAAAATACTTCAAGAAAATCATACAATTTCTTTGCATTTTATGGCACATTTAAAAGGCCACAACATTACAACATTCATAAATATAAATGACTGAAAGACACATACAAACATAATTTAGAAGCATGGGGACCTTCTCTGAGCCTAAAATTGCTTAAGACAGATGAAAGTAACGTACAAAATAAATCAAAATATAAAAATCTTTGCATAATGAACAACACACGGGACTTGTGCACACAGTAATATTTACCGTACAGGATTTGTGCAGCTGTATCAAATAACTAACAATAAAAATAAACGCTAAAGGAAGCTACCATAGCTCAGTTCATGTTGTCCCTCTTAGCATTCAAAAATTAGAGTTCTCAAACTAGTCGAAGGCCCTGAAATCACGAGTAAGACACAATAAGACAGCTGAGTCGAGGATTCTGGGTAAAGTCGGAAACATTTTGCTTGATTTCCAGTAACACTTTGAACTGGACATGACTACTGCACCCAGAAAATCCATGTTATCAGGGAAGGTCTTGCTTAATTCAGCAAGACATTCTGAAATCCAAACAGCACGACGTTGCTGATAAATAATCTGGGTGTTCAACTTGCCTTCCTGCAGTCCAAACCTGCCACATTTTAACCTATTTGGTCTATTGCCCTTTAAAATAAAGTTACAATTGGGTCTAAAACTCATGTTAAAGCGTTATATGTAGCATGAGTTAAGTTCCGTAGATAGAAAAACTGTTTACACTGAAAATGTTAAATGCTGCTTATAGGGGGAAAAAGTTATTTCTGTAGAACATTTGCTAGCCTCAAATTAAAATGATAAAACGTAAAAAGGACACAGCTACGTGTTTGTTTGTTGCAGCACTTTGTGTGCAAATAATAAAAAAAAATTAAAAAAAAATATTCACAGCTTAATTTTTACAGTACCACTTTGCTCAGCGTGCCTAAAACTCATGCACAGTGTGAAAGACATTTTAAACTTAAGACTTAAACAAGCAACCTTTTTACACACGGACAGGTGTGGGAAAAGACCCAAACATAGAGGTTCGAACTTCTTATGACATTTTTTAAAAATACAATTAGGTGGAAAAGTATTAACTTATCCCTCAATAAATTTTATTTATATTTAAGTTCTATATTAAAGTAATGGAGTCAGACTTTCTTGTAATATTTCTTGTTTTGTCTTGCTGGGTACAAGGAATGGATCGAAAGTTCACAAAAAAGCAACTAAAGTCCAAATAAAATTGCTGACCTTCAGAAATCATGGAGAACTGTTCAATGAGACGTTATTAAAGATTACATTTCCTGAGAGTTGACTTAAGACTTTTGCACAGTATTGTGCTTTTGTAACTTTCAGATCCATAAATTCTCAAGTGTTATTGTTAGACTTCCTGTTCTTCATTGCGCTGCTAACAGTCTTTGAAATCAAGTTCAATAAAATGACGAGAAAAGTGACAGCTACGAGTTTTGGGATCATCTGGTGTCTACAGAAGACAAAAACTTACAAACAAAACCTAAAAAAAGTTTAGGATATGAGGTGAGTGTCTCAGATAACAGAAAAGTTAGTTAATTTGTTGTAAATTTGACCAGGACACATAATAAATAGTGCAATATGAACTGAACAAAATGTTGATGCTTCACTGTTTTACATATGTACAAATTAAATTCAAATTGTAAGCATTTAGTTTAAAGAAAGAGCAACAATGTTTACAGTAAGAGAGCGGTTTAAATTAATTCTAACAAAAAACAATTATATATAT
>JBBPBX010018867.1:0-18736 GCA_038048925.1 Garcialebias charrua
ACTTTGGTTGACCCTGTGGTTTTTAAAATGTGCTTTATAAATAAAGTTGATTTAAAACATCACACTGTGATCTTTGAAACTGCCAGAGTTTCCCTGGTAAAGTTGCTGCTGGGTGGTAGATGGGTAGATGGTAGATGGATGGTCTGTGAATTCTTTAACTTTAAACTGTCCAAAGGACTTTGGCCACTTTTAATTTTTGACTTTTTTTGTATGACTTCATCCTAGAACCAAATAATTTATAACGTAATAACAGTTGAGCAGATTCTAATAATCTTTATCTTATGATTCTTTAAAGGTCAAATGCAAATGGAAAGTTCTCTTAACTTCCAGTATGGATTTAAACACAATACACACTTCACATTATAAAATAAGTTTAGGAAATTGAATGTTCGAGGACACCACTTAAGAAAATATAACGTTTAATAGGAAAAGTTTGAAGTGACAAACAGAAGTAACAAATTTCCATCTGGTGTCTCACGTCTTCCTCCAGAAGATGACACAGGTTGTTGAATTCTGGTGATTTTCTTCTGTTGACTGTAAAAGAAAAATGTGATTAATTTAGTCCAGAAACTGTTTTTTTTTTAAACAACACAGTGTGATCACAACATGTTCATATACTAAATGTATCCTGTTGGAGTTATTTGAAATAAAATTCAATGTGTTATAGACATAAATGTGTCAAGCTACCTCCATTAATTTTCTCCCTTGTACTTTGTATCACATATTATCAATTCTATCAAAAACCACATAGCTGATATTTTTCAAAAAAATATAGTGTGATCACAACATGTTCATATACTAAATGTATCCTGTTGGAGTTATTTGAAATAAAATTCAATGTGTTATAGACATAAATGTGTCAAGCTACCTCCATTAATTTTCTCCCTTGTACTTTGTATCACATATTATCAATTCTATCAAAAACCACATAGCTGATATTTTTCAAAAAAATATAGTGTGATCACAACATGTTCATATACTAAATGTATCCTGTTGGAGTTATTTGAAATAAAATTCAATGTGTTATAGACATAAATGTGTCAAGCTACCTCCATTAATTTTCTCCCTTGTACTTTGTATCACATATTATCAATTATATCAAAAACCACATAGCTGATATTTTTCAAAAAAATATAGTGTGATCACAACATGTTCATATACTAAATGTATCCTGTTGGAGTTATTTGAAATAAAATTCGAATTTTTATAATTTATTTTCGTAGTGCACGCACAGGTTTGGAAGAAGTCAAAGCGAAACTACTTTAAATGCAGCAGATTTGACCACTACGTGACAATATTAAAGCGTGGTTGAGCTCAGGAACCCTCGTACTATAAAGTCAGCTATGAAATATATTTTATATCTGTTCATTGAGCTACATTTAAAGACACAAAGCCGCCCGCGCCGCGAGTTGCTCGTGGCGAACCTGCTTTTTAAAATCCTGCAGTTTTGAGCAGTACGTGATTTTATTAAGGTGCACGTTCAGCTGAAGACCCATCTTAGCTATAAATTTAAAAACAAATAATTGTTTTTACCGTGTTATTCATGTAAAGTCCTGCCGTGATCTTTTCCCTCGCTTCCGTGAAAACTGCTCGAGTCTCCTCCTTCCTACTTCCGGAGCGGGTGAGCTCGCCTCAGTACCCCTCTGAAACCAGCCCAAAAATCTCAGGAAATCTCGCGCGGCTCAGCACGGAATATCCGGTGGGAAAGGATGAAAGGGGGTCTCTGCGACGCACATATGACGTAACATCCGACCCGAGCCGACCGGTGGAAAAGGGGCATTAGAGTGGCAAAGCTTCCATCTTGTTGGATTTGTAAACATGATGGGGCCACAGACAGTGCGCATAAATCGCTCACTCTCTTTGCTGACATCAGCGCCAGTAAGAGTGCAGTTTTGAGTGACAGGAACTTCAGTGACACGTTGTTCAGAGGTTCGAAAGGAGCTTTGAGCAGGGCGCGTAAAACCATGGACAGATCCCACTGAGGTGAGAGGTCACGCCTCACTGGTTTACGTCTGCGCACACCTCGCAGAAAACGCTTCAACAGCGTTTGATTAAATAACTTCTTGTCACCAAAACCTTCATGACATGAGGAAATAGCAGCTGCATATACCTTAATGGTACTATATGCCAAATCCCTATCTAATAACAGCTGCAGGAACGACAACACGCATCTCAGCTCACATGATGTGGGGTCGACACCTCTTTCAGTGCACCAGCGCTGGAAAGCCGCCCATTTTGACGCGTACACAGTTGATGTGGACGTCGCGCGTGCGTCTTGAATAGTTTTTACCACGGCTGGGGACAGGCCCAGACGAGTAAAAACGGTTCCATTCAGCCTCCAAGCCCACAGGGCTGGCCTATCTCTGGAGGGTGCGTGATCGCCCCTCCTGCCTGCAGAAGCGCATCTTCTCTCCACGGAAGCTGCAGGGGTTCGTCCCACAACAGCTGCTGAAGGACCGGGAACCACAGCGCGTATTTGCGCTCTGGAGCTATCAGGATGACTGACAGCTTCTCCCTCTGGACTCGCTCCAGGACGCGTGGGACGAGAGCCACAGGTGGAAAAGCGTACAGTAGTTTCTCTGGCCACCAGCTGTGCGCAAAAGCGTCCACTCCCAGAGGAGGGTCGTCCTTCGAGCTCAGAGAGAACCACAATGCGCACTGCGCGTTCTCCCGTGAAGCAAACAAGTCCACGCTCGGTTGGCCGAACCTGGACCAGATCTGTGTTATTATGTCGGGGTGTAGAGCCCAGTCTCCCTGACGTGCCCCCCCCTCGACATGATGTCCGCTCCTCTGTTCAGAACACCAGGAATGTACACTGCTCGCAGAGAGCGTAGGTTCTGGTGAGCCCAGAGCAGGAGCTGCTTCGCCACGTCCAGCAGCTGGGCTGAGCGAACACCGCCTTGTCGATTTATGTACGATGCTGCCACCTGGTTGTCGGTGTGTATCAGTACATGTTGGTCTCGAAGCAGGGGAGCAAAATGCTGCACCACTTTGTAAACTGTCAGAAGTTCTAAAACGTTTATATGGAGGCGAGTGTGTTCTGGCCACCTCGCTCCCACCGTTTGACCCAGACACGTCGCCCCCCAGCCCTTCAGGGAGGCGTCCGTGAAGACTGGGATATGAGACGTAGGTGTGGTCATGGAGACTCCTTCTGACAATGTCAGAGGATTCCCCCAGTGACGTAGGTCGGCTTCCGCGGAGGGGGGAACCCTGATCATCCGCCTCTTTTGATGCACCGGATCCATGTGCAGGCGGGCAAACCAGCGTTGCATCGTCCTCATATGCAACAAACCTAACTCCACGACCACGTGACCGGCCGCCATCAGCCCCAGAAGCCGCACGATGGTCGCCGCTGTCACTAATTTTCCTGGTCTGACCCGCGCCAGCTGGGTTGCCAGGTCGTGTGCTCTCTGCTCGGAAAGACGAGCTCTCATCATGCACGAGTTGAGTTCTACCCCCAGATAAATAATCTTTTGATCTGGGAGGGGGGAACTTTTCCCCCAGTTGATTGAAAACCCCAGTTTTAACAAGTGCTCTGCTAAAACTTTGGTTTGAGCTGCAGCTTCCTGCCTCGAGCTGCTTAACAGAAGCAGATCGTCGAGGTAAAAGAAAATCCTCATTCCGCAGCGGCTGGAGCGCGGATATCAATGCACTGGCTCTCCTCAAGGATGTGTGCTGAGCCCCTTCTGTTCACTCTGCTCACATATGATTGTACAGCCACACTTCCAGGCTGTCATATTGTTAAGTTTGCAGATGATACAGCGGTGGTGGGATGCATCACAAACAATGATGAGTCCAGCTACAGACAGGAGGTGGAACATCTGGAGAGCTGGTGCAAAGAGAATAATCTTCACATGAATGTGAAGAAGACAAAGGAGATGATTGTGGACTTCAGAAGGAACAAACACACCCATGCCCCACTGAAAATAGGTGGGTCTGCAGTGGAAGTGGTCTCCAGCTACAAATACTTGGGTGTACACATGAATGATAACCTCAGCTGGAGCAACAACACCACCAGCCTGATCAAGAAAGGTCATCAGAGACTCTACTTCCTCAGACGACTGAGACGTGCTGGTCTGAGCAGCCCAGTTCTCACCTCGTTCTACAGGTGTGCAGTGGAGAGCGTCCTGTGCTCCAGCATCAACGTGTGGCATGGAGGCTGCACAGTTGAAGAGAGGAAAGCTCTACAGAGAGTGGTGAAGGCTGCACAGAAGTCTGTTGGAGTCAGTCTCCCCACCATCACAGACATTTACACCTCCAGATGCAGGAAAAGAGCCACCTGCATCATGAAAGACCTCACTCATCCAGCACACTCACTCTTTGCCCCACTCCCCTCAGGACGGAGGTTGCCTTCCCCCAAACTTCAACACAGTAAATTAAATGTGGGACAAAAATTGTATTATATAACAAATAAAGAGCTGTCTCGTTCAAAAAGTCTTTAACTTTATACAGTACCACAGTTGATCTGGCTAACTTAATTTTTACTGAATTGATGTGCTGTTTCCACGACAGTTTTTCATCAATTACCACACCCAAAAACTTCACCTCATTTACTCTCTTTACTTCCACTCCATCTATTTTTAGAAAGAAATCCATATTCTTTTTTGTATTACTAAACAACATATAATTAGTTTTTCCAAGATTCAATGATAGTTTGTGTAATTTAAACCAGGTTTGTATTTTGGCAAATTCCATTGTTATTAATGCAGACATTTGTTCAAAGTCACTACCACAATAGAAGAAAGTAGTATCATCAGCAAACAAGATACAATTTAGCAGTCTAGACACCTTCTCTAAATCATTCACATATAAAATAAAATAAAAATGTGTCCTAGTATCGAGCCTTGAGGGACTCCACATGTTATTTTGCAGAAATCAGATTGTATAACGTCGACATACACAAACTGCTTTCTGTCAGTCAAATAGCTTTGTATCCACTGCAGCGCTCGTCCCCTAATACCATGTCTGTTTAGTTTATTAGCAAGAATAGTGTGGTCAATAGTGTCGAATGCTTTCCTTAAATCAACAAATAAACTTATACAGTGTTGTTGTTGATCTATGGCTGTGGTGATTTTTTCTGTTAATTCTAGAAGTGCCATTGCTGTGGAATTTTTTGATCTAAATCCATATTGGCTGGCATTCAAGATGCCGTGTTTATCGAGAAATTTATCCAATCCGTTTACAAATATTTTTTCTAGAATTTTTGAGAATTGTGGTAACAACGAAATAGGTCTATAGTTGTCAAAAGCACCTTTATCTCCATTTTTAAAAATAGGGATCACTTTAGCAACTTTCATATTATCAGGAAATACGCCCTCTGAAAGAGACAAGTTACATATGTAGGTAAAAGTTTCAATGACCTGATGTATTACATTTTTTACAACTACCATATCCTTATCAACCCAATCCCTTGATCTCTTGTCAGCAAATCCTTCGACTATCATAAGTATTTCCTTGTTGTCGATTTCTTGTAGAAACATAGTATCTTCACAGTTTTCAATCAAATAGTCCACATTACCATCAACATTTGGGATAGTATTTGCAAGATTTGGTCCTATATTCACAAAATAGTCATTGAATTCATTTACAATTTCCTTTTCATCTTGCATTTCTTCATTAACATTCTTGAAAAACTGTGACAAGTTCACATTAGTTTTAGTTTTTTTCAAAACACTGTTCAAAACCCTCCCAAGTTCCCTTCATATCACCAGTTGTTTTATGTAATAAACCACTATAAAATTCTCTGTTTCGTTTTTTTATATTTCCTGTTAATTTGTTCTTGTATTTTTCAAATTTAGTCTCCGTCTCAGGAGTTCTATATTCCAAGAAACAAGAATAAAGATGGTTCTTTTTCTTGCATGCATTTCTTAAACCAGTCATCATCCATGGTTGATCTTTGGAACGCGTTCTCGTATTGTTTTTTTGCACACTAAGTCAAAGTCAAAGTCAACTTTATTGTCAGATCTGCAATATGTACAGTGCAGGACATACACAGGACCGAAATTGCGTTTCTCTCAGTCCCTCGGTGCAACAGTAAACATCTAAACATTGAAACACTGAAACATATAATAATAGACATAAGCATAAAAATAGTAAAACTAACACTGTCCTGAGTTTTTTTTTTTTGCATAGTGGTATAAAAAAAGAGTATAAAAAGTATAACTAAAATAAACTAAAGGTTTCTAGCATTGACATTTGCAAAGTGGCAAAGCAGCGTATGAGTCAATGTACACAGTATATGTATGAGGTAGTAGTTGATGTTGTTGTAGAGGCAAAAAGTGGCATATGCAGTAAGGCACATTGGGCATCCCTAAATAAGACCGTTCAGAGCACACTGTATATGTACCAGCAGTGGTGTAGATATTAGAGTAGTGTAAATAAATGTTTCAATGACCTAATGAGTTTACATTTAATTTCACTATTAATGAAAAGAGCAACTCCTCCACCTTTTTTTTATTTTATTTCTATCCATATGATACAAGTCATATCCTTCTATATGATTATTGTGAATATTTTCATTATTCAACCATGTTTCAGATAATGCTATTACTGTAAATTTTATATTTAAATTATTCAAGAAATCTGTTATCTTTGATATATTTGCACGTATACTTCTGCAATTAAAGTGGATAATGGAGAGACCATCGGCTGATACCTCCATTGCATTAAACTGCTCCTCATTATAATATTTGCTTTCTTTTGTTACAGGAAGTAGACTGTCTACAATTTCATCATCAATAGTATTATATATTTTGAATACTGATTCTTCACACATCATTGTCATTGAAAGTATTTGACCATCAGATTGTTTGTTATGTGAATCAATCCAGTAGAGAATATCATTCTCTACTAGGCTGATTTATATTTGTCCAAATCATTCATTTCCTTTATCATTTTTGCTTGTGATCTATCGTGTTCCTTTATCCAAATGTTACCATTTCTTGTCCATGTTGAAAATATCTTTTCGTGCTTTTTTAGTAATCGTGCCTTACTTGCAAGATTTCCATTTTTTTTTTGTTAAATGTTCATTGATATAAACTTTTGTTCCCTGTAGTTTGGTCCAGGTTTGTCACTCATGTTTTAGCAAGGGCTTAAAATCTGAGGTAATTTGCTGATTGTTTTGCTGCGCTTCGCGCCGTTGTTTTTAGCATGAGCGGTGACCTAAAGCTCGTCATCTCATTGGTTGCCCTGTATGTCAATCAAGTGACAGGATGTTTGATAGGCTGACAATTTTTTAATGTCACACTGCAATCTACTAGTGGTGCCTCCGCGATCGACCGGTCGCGATCGACGTAATGAGCACCCCTGATGTAGAACATATTTAAATCACTTCTTGGTCTGTTGCCTTCATACATCTCCTCCTACACGTCACTGTGCGAGTGCAACTACAGCGTGCGCTCTCAGGACATTGTTACCTGCAGTGTTCCCTCAGTGAGGACTGAACTAGGCAAAAGGGCCTTCTCCTGCTTCGCTCCTGTTTCCTGGAATATTTTGCAAAAAGATCTGAAGCTCTCGACCTTGACCTCTTTAAAGGAATTTAAGCATCTGTTAAGTTCCTGGCAAAAACCAATGCAGACATGTTCCTGTTTTCAGTATTTTATATCGCTTTATAATGTAGCTGGGGTTTTTAATATCATTTCTTCCATTTTACATGTTTTTTACATGATTGTCTACTGTTGTCATCCGTGTTCTTTGTTTAAAACAAGTCTCTCTTGTGAATGAGTCCTCGAGGCTCAATGAGACTAACCTGTATAGGTTGAATAAAAAAATTAAACCAGGATGATGAGTTAAAATTACATTTAATTTCACATTGGGATTAATAAAGCAGCAGCATGGTGGTGCAGCTGGTAGAGCTGCTGCCTCTCAGCGAGCAGGTTACCGGTACCCTGGTTCAAATCCTGGTCATGGGGCCTTTCTGGGTGGAGTTTGCATGTTCTCTCCGTGCATTTGTGGGTTTTCTCCAGTTACTCCAGTTTCATCCCACAGACCAAAAACATGCATGTTAGACTGATTGGTAACTCTAAATTGTCCTAGGTGTGAGTGAGACTCGTTTGTCTCTATGTGTCCCTGTGATGGACTGGAGACCTGTCCAGGATGTCCCCTGCCCTTCACACAGTGATTACTGGACATGGGCACAGGCGACCCCCATGACCCAGAATGGAAGAAGCAGGAAAAGATAATGTAATAAAATACCCTGATGCATGCTCAATAATCCAGGTAGAAAAATCTAAAAAAGCTAAGTCTGGTCCTCTGGACATTCAAAAAAACAAAAAAACAAAACAAAGCAAAAAATTGTAGAAACGTTTCGTCTTTCGTCCGAAAGACTTCCTCAGTCTGAGGTGCTGGGTTCAGCTCAGTCTTATAAATAGCACCCTCTCACAGTGTTACACAACCAGTTGGCTGATGACAGCCTGAAACCAGCTGCTCACATGATCAAGGAGGACCATCAGCCTAACAATGGATCGTTAGCACCCTGATGGTTGTTTGCTATTCACAGAGGGCTGAGTGATACCAGCAATCACAGCATTGTAGGAGGGGGACAGTTGAACTCGGAGGCCTCCACCCCTGTTTAATGATGGGCGGTTTCTTTTCACAAAGATGGCCCAGCACAGAAGATCAACATCATCAGGTCAGGACTCTGCAGTCTACACTCATCTCCAGGCCAGCGGTCACTCTTTCAGGGATGAAGATGTTCACATCCTTGATAGAGAGGAACGATGGTTTGAGAGAGGAGTAAAGGAGGCCATCTTTGTGAAAAGAAACCGCCCATCATTAAACAGGGGTGGAGGCCTCCGAGTTCAACTGTCCCCCTCCTACAATGCTGTGATTGCTGGTATCACTCAGCCCTCTGTGAATAGCAAACAACCATCAGGGTGCTAACGATCCATTGTTAGGCTGATGGTCCTCCTTGATCATGTGAGCAGCTGGTTTCAGGCTGTCATCAGCCAACTGGTTGTGTAACACTGTGAGAGGGTGCTATTTATAAGACTGAGCTGAACCCAGCACCTCAGACTGAGGAAGTCTTTCGGACGAAAGACGAAACGTTTCTACAATTTTTTGCTTTGTTTTTTTTTTGTTTTTTTGAATGTCCAGAGGACCAGACTTAGCTTTTTTAGAATGTAATAAAATGTTTTTGACTTGAATTGAATTTCATGTTGCCGAGCTTCTAATGACAAAAGCACCTAAAAATCATTGACGACAACAACAGAGCTGAAGCACAAAGCAGTGGAGGGTCTACTGATCTGAAACACTGCTGCTGATCATCCACAGCTCTTCATGAAAACACAACCCTCTCACTGATTCATGGGAACTGAGTTCTCAATGGCCTCCATCGGTTTCCTGTCACACTGCAAACATGGTTTAAGAAGAAAACAGGAAGTTGCTCACTAATATCTCAATGATCCGATCCAGAATCAACTCTGTCCCTTCAAAGGCCAGAGGTTATAATGTTATGGCTGATTGGTACACAGCTTTATGGGATTAAACAAACTTTTATGTGTTGTGTTTTTGTTCCTCTTTTACAAATTTACAGAGCAGATCAAAAACCAGAGGACTTGTAACCATAGCAACCAAAGCCTCGGGTCACCTGCACAAAGGCGCTGAGCCGCCACTGTCAGCACCGTGTCCATGTTCTGTTATAATATTATGAACTTATAACTCATTCATCTTCTCATAGAGCATCTGACTCCTTCCTTTGTCCACCACAGCCCGTGGGCGGAAGTCAAACCATCCATTTTCACGCTCGTCCAAAAAGAAAACTGCGAAACGATCCATCAAGCGGCCATTTAAATTAAAAAAAGTATTAAAAATAAGTAAGAAGGTTAATATTCACCTCTATGATGAGTCGAGCGTGTCGTTTCTCTGTCGCTGTTTGATCCACGCTGCCCCTTCCTCAAAAAGCTCGCGTATGTCGCCTTCAGGCTCCCTCACACTGCTGCCTCTGTTCTCTACAAACCAGCGCTGCTCACATCACAAACAAAGCTTCGTTTATTTCAAGAGGCGCTTTCCACATGCTGTAATATTTATGAAAGATAAGCAACAACATTTTGCAGTGGAAACAAGGGCACACTGTTTTAGAAATGAGGCCATTTTAAAACTACAGAGTAACTTACCCAAACACACACACTACGTGGCAAAAGCGCAACAAAGTTTGAATGCTAGTTGAGGTGACCATCTTTTCGACAGTACGTAAAGGCACCATGAAGAAATCAGGCGGATGTGACTCTTTACTCCCCCCCAGTGTACAGACTCAGAACTGCATGCAAATTTCAATGATGGTGAGACCCACAGACAGTATTTGAAAGTAAAACTAGTCAATTTACTATGTTTGTACATTGATGAAGTTCTAATATCTATAAACTAAGTTTAAGTTCTAATATCTATAAAACTACGGATTTTTGTTAATTTTAAACAACTATCTCTTACTGCAAAGATGTACGATTACTCTTCCTTCAATACTTGTGTGAAATTTTTGAGAATTTTGTGTAGGCTACATGTATTTGTTTAGGCAATAAAACGTTTTTGTTTTTAAACCAAATTGTACAAACTCCTACCATCAAAAAACAAAATGTAGCCTGAAAAGAAGTTAATATGCACTGTGATACAGGAGCCTGCAAATGTTTGAATGGGTGTCCAAGATGCGGCCCAAGAGCCATTTTTGGCCCTTTGAGTGATTTTGTGCGGCCACAACTGCACTTTAAGAATGGTATCATTTTGTCCAGCGTGCTTAAGAGGTCGATGCAGACTTACTGCAAATTAGTTGGTAATTGTTTTTTATATGTTTAGGTTTAACAGCAAAATGGATGAAAAACAATTTTCTAAAAACCAATATTAAACAAAATACAAACCTTTGGTTATAATTTTTCATTTTCACTTCATGGTACAAAACATCCAAAACCTTTACTATTTCTACCAGAAAGGATAATGATTCATAAAACGTGGCTAAATATTGCAGTTGATAAAATAATCAAAAGGGAAATTGGACATTTTAAATGAATATAACAAGGTATCATCTTGCATATGAGTTGATCAACTTCATTAAACCTTCAATCTGTTGTAGTGACTGACAGCTGGACCATTTTTGAGAACTTTGATCATTCTCTTGCCCGTCCATGGTCCTAAAGGCCGATCGACCCATTTTTAAGAGGACACTTACTCAAATTATGTTTTTGATGCTGAGAACAGACTAAAATGAACTTTCCAAACACAAGAAAACAAAAATTGACCCAACACATCCAATATATTAAATCTTTTTTTCTTTTTTTTTAAACTTAGTGTTTATGAGGTTTTTAATGTTTTGGATCTACAACAATTTAAAACTCTTTCTCCACCAAAATTAGTAAACTTTTGTCCTTTCTCCAAAATATTGCTCACATTAACTTCATAGTTTTGTGGCTCACAAGTCCTTTCATCTAGTTTTAGCCCACATATGAAAAAGTTTGGACACCATCCATCCATCCATCCATCCATCCATTTTTCGTCCGCTTATCCGGGGTCGGGTCGCGGGGGTAGCAGCCTAAGTAGGGAGGCCCAGACTTCCCTCTCCCCAGCCACTTGGAGCAGCTCCTCTGGGGGAATCCCAAGGCGTTCCCAGGCCAGCCGAGAAACATAGTCCCTCCAGCGTGTCCTGGGTCTTCCTCTGGGTCTCCTCCCGGTGGGACATGCCCGGAACACCTCACCAGGGAGGCGTCCAGGAGGCATCCTAACCAGATGCCCGAGCCACCTCAACTGGCTCCTCTCGATGTGGAGAAGCAGCGGCTCTACTCCGAGTCCCTCCCGGATGACTGAGCTTCTCACCCTATCTCTAAGGGAGAGTCCAGACACCCTGCGGAGAAAACTCATTTCAGCCGCTTGTATCCGAGATCTCGTTCTTTCGGTCACAACCCAAAGCTCATGACCATAGATGAGGGTGGGAACGTAGATCGATCGGTAAATTGAGAGCTTTGCCTTTTGACTCAGCTCTCTCTTCACCACGACAGACCGGTACAGCGCCCGCTTCACTGCGGATGCTGCACCTATCCGCCTATCGATCTCACGCTCCAGTTTTCCCTCATTCGTGAACAAGACCCCAGAGATACAGTATTTTCTGGTGTATAGGTCGCATTGTCCAATTATCACCAATAGATTGGAAAAATCCCTAGATAGGTCGCACTGGTGTATAGGTCGCACCTACGTTTAGCTCTGCTGCAAATGTCTGCCACAGGAGCGCACAGCAAGGCTTTTAAGAAGATTAACACTTAAAAACAATTATTTGTTTGATTTAAAAAAAAGCAAATATATGTCTGAGCTGAACTTTTCCTTATAAATGAACGTAATTGTGAAATGAGCTGGATTTAAAAATTTGTTTCGCCGAAAGTGATAACAAGAAGCCATATACATGTATATCGGTCGCACCTGTGTATAGGTCGCAGGCCTTGAAAAAACCATAAAAAGGTGTGACCTATACACCGGAAAATACGGGTACTTAAACTCCTCCACTTGGGGCAGGACCTCCTCCCCGACCCGGAGAGGGCACTCTACCCTTTTCCGGCTCAAGACCATGGCCTCGGATTTGGAGGAACTGATCCTCATCCCGGCCGCATCACACTCGGCTGCAAACCGCTCCAGCGAAAGCTGTAGATCACGATCTGATGAAGCCAATAGGACCACATCATCTGCAAAAAACAGAGAAGCGATTCTAAGGCCACCAAAACGGATCCTCTCAACACCTTGGCTGCGCCTAGAAATTCTGTCCATAAAAGTTATGAACAGAATCGGTGACAAAGGGCAACCTTGGCGGAGTCCAACTCTCACCGGAAACGAGCCCGACTTAAGGCTGGAATACACCCGAGCGTACATGAAGTACGCCACTGTACGTGCGCATTTTGTGTGCATGTTTTCGCTGCTATAGCTCGGCTTTTATCAGCTTTCAAACGCTCGCGTTCTCGCTCCAGATCCTTGTTGTAATATGAGCAGCTGCGCGCGGAGGGGACTCAACTGAGCTCGCTGATTGGTCACTTGCTGACACGCCTACTGAAATGATTGACAGCTTTCAGTCAGCTCAGTGAAACCTCGAGAATGCATCATGAGCAGCTCGCTGAAGACTTCTGCGGTGTTCTGATGCGGTGTTTCTACTATATATGTTATAAAAAGTTATCTCAGAAATAAAAATAATAACAGGGAGCGCTTTTCCTGCAGCACACAGTCCACCAGGGAATATTTAAAACATCGCGCACCCAGGTAGGACCTGAATTCATTCATTTCAGTCATCGAGTGAACGGAGGAAGAAGCGGTTACTTGACTTTAGGCAAAAAAACAAAAGAAAAGGCCCGATCAGCGATAAAGAAGGGGAATTTATTTCATTTGTGTAACATACAAAACAGTCCGGCGCCGGGGAAGTTTATGGTCAGACACCGCGCAAGCGTCCGCGGTCGTAAAAAAAAAAGCTTTGTGCGTACATGCCCTGAGGGGCTACGCGGGGCTACGCTTTTGTCTTGACGTACGTACGTGGCGTATAGGCGTACTCCATGTACGCTCAGGTATATTTCGCCCTTTACTGCTGGCAATGCGGACCAAACTCTGACACCGGTCGTACAGGGACCTACCAGAGACCTAGAGTTTGGACACCCCTGGTATAAATCAAAGTTTTTATTTTTATTTATTTCCAGAAGTTAGTACTGTAATCCCATATAGAAGAACCACAAACAGCTGAATAAAGAAAATACATCAGAATCAGAATAAGTTTTATTTTCATTGTATCAAAATACAGTGAGATCATGTTCATACAGTCGTCTGAAAGATGGGAAGAGTGCATGTTGCTGCTGCTAAAAACCTTATTCTTTATCAGAACACTTTTAGACAGAAAAAGAGTAAGAACTATGAGGATAGATAGTGGTATTACAAAAAAGATCTCTTCTCATCTTGTCCTAGGACACGATCTGAGACATGAAACTCTACCAGCAGCACTAAACATTATGCATTTGACGTCAAGACTTGTCCATGAGCACGTTCAGATAGGTCGTGAGTCTCAGCCGGACAAAAGGGTTCTTCAGGACTCTGTCGTTTTGTTGAAATATTTTGTCGATTGCCTTAAAAGCCCAGCTCACCAGATCCATAATTGTATTTTTCATTTGGGAGATGTGTACCAGGAGCTTCAAACACACAGAGCAGAAGCAGGAGGAAGAGGAGAACATGGGGATGGAGAGTGTCCGCCTTGATCAAGAGCCAGAGTAGAAAAGTAGAAAACATGAAAAAACGCGTAAAAGATTCTGGGAACATCAACATCTTTTCCTCTCTTATCCAAACCTGAAAACACTATACAGTACTGTAATCAATTTCCACTACAATCGTTTCAAGACTTTGTAGACACCTTCTAATGAGCATTAGTACCACTAGACGTCAGCCTAGTCAATACTTACCTAATTTGAAGCATTTTTTAATGTAATAAAATGAAGAAACTTTCAAATCTGGATTTTTCAGATCTTTTCTGGTTCGCCAGCCTTTTCTCGACAGTCGTGGAAGTGCTTTGGTCTGGCACTGCGTTTGTCTCTGGACATTTTGTGAAGTAGTCCATGGCCACAAGAACATAGAGACTGCCAGAGTCGGTTATCGAGAAAGGACCAAGGATGTCCACCCCCACTCGTACCACTGGCGCTCCCAGTACATACTGTTGCATCAGGGCATGGGAACGCTGGTTTGGTTACTAACCTGTAGAAATCAAGGTTGAATGAATGTTGTTACCATTTTACTTTTGAACCTGGTAAATAAATTTCTTTTTGGTACTTTCTATTTTGTACTTCCAAACGAGATTAAACAACTGCACTTCAGTTCTGTAGCTGAAGACGTTTTGCTTCTTCATTTGGTTTCCTTATGCATTCTTTATTTCTTGTTTTTGTTTATAGCGCGTTGAATCGGTTCTTCTCACCCTGGACATCTCACTGCATTGTTGACCTTGTGTGAACCTGCACATGACAAGTACGGTAAACATAGTAAACCTCTTACCTGTGCTTCCACGTCCCTATGCCCTGCAGGACGTCTCTTTCACGTCACGTTTTGTGCGAGCTCTAAAAGACTTTGTTGTATTTTCAATCAACTTCACAGCAGCTGATTATTAATAAACACAGAAACAGCTACAGGTTGACAAAGCTTACGCTGATTATTGGCTTCTACGTATGCCTGCTCAAATGCAGAAAACTGATCCTAAACTTTTAAAATAAAATCCCCACAGTAAAACATAATACCGGGGTATGTAAAAACTAATACACAATAATTATTTATTAACAACACAAATACAGGCTGAAACAAACATCAGCTGCTGGAGTGATTTGTAGACGCAGCTCATTGGAGTCTGAACCACAAAACACAACTTTTATAATGAAAGGATAAAAGTAGAAGAGTGTAGACAGAAGTTGTGAATTGTTGTACATTCAAAACATAAAGGCCTCACATCATTTACAGCACATATGTCAAAGTGCCGGCCCGCAAAATAATTATTTATGCCCCCCTGGATGATTTAAAAATAAAAATAAACTTTTTTTTGTGTGATGGCCCCCCTTACAGCCATCCTCTCCACACCATTATTATGAAATATTTATTGTGGAGTGGAGTTTTTATTATTATTTATTTATAATATAATATTGAGCATGCATCAGGGTTATTTATAATGTATTTGTTATAAACAGCTACATTATAAAACAATGTAAAATACTAAAAGCAGGAACATGTCTGTGTTGATTTATGCCAAGAACTTAGCAGTTGTAAAGCTATTTAATTCATTTATTCATTCATTTAAAAGAGACTAAATAAAACAAATTAACCAAAAAGAAAACAATGAATGAAAAGAGTGCAGAAAGAAGAAGAAAAAAATCTTATATCACCCCCTTATAATAAACATTGAACCAGTCCGGCCCTTGGCTTGTAGCAAATTTGTTTTTTTGGCCCTCGGTGTATTTGACTTTGACACCCCTGATTTACAGTTTTAGATGAAAAGTGTTCAACTCTTTGATTTGTTGGGCTGATTGTTTTTGTTTTGCTTGGAAAAGGATCTAAAGTGACTTTTCATTCACAATGGGGAGACCGGTCCTTTTCTGTTGCCGGCCCAAAAGCCTGGAACAGTCTCCCCCTTGAGCTGCGTGCCACCTCTGATCTGACTCTGTTCAAAACCAGACTGAAGACCCACTTGTTCAAAAAAGCTTTCAGTGTGTAACTTTTATTACTTTTGGTATTTTAGTATGTAGCATTTTTTATTTCCATTGCCTTCTTTTATTACTGTTGTTTTTTATTCTATTTTCACTGATTTATTGTTCCAGTTTATTCATCTTTTTATCCTGTTAAGCACCTTGGTCAATGCAAGGCATTGTAGGAAGGTGCTATACAAATAAAGTTTATTATTCAAAACAGTCACTGGAGAGGCTCATGCTTTAAATGACACACGAGACCTGAGGTTTGGGAAACTTCTTTGTTCAGGAAGCTTCTCTCCAGTCCAGCATCTGTCACAGTGCCTCCACGTAGACTGCACGTCTTCACAGTCCAGGAGTTGGAGTTAAAAGTCCACACAGCGGCCCTTCCTCTCCCAGTCTCCGTAGCGGGTGGGCTCTGGACCCCGAGGACCACCTCTTTCCTTGGTTTCTGGGTTCACGTCATCTGGGAATTCTGAAGGAAAACAAGAGAACAATCTTTACCTGGTGGTTCCTCTTCCTCTCTCACCAGGACCACCTGGACCATCGTGCAAGCAGTGAAGGGGTCACTTCACTTCAGCACAGAAAAATACCAACTCAGTTCTTTTCAGAGAAACTTTAACGTGATCCAAATTTAGGAATTTATTTTTCAGCATTCATGGTGTAGTCACACCAAGCAGCGTTTCGACCTCCAAAGCGTCCAGTTTACATGTAAAGTCAATGGTGGACGCGCTTCCAGCAGCTTCTTGGCGTCTGGCGTCAGGTCGCGTGCGTGTTGAGCGTGCTGGGAAGCGTTTTTCCGTGCACGTGAACCGGCTTCAGCCTCCAATCCGCGCATTCAACATGCTGAAGATTTCGCGGTTCAAACTTTCAAACGCCGCTCAACTCTACCTGATTGGTTGGTGTGTCAACCAATCAGGGAGAGTCGGGGGAAGAAGAGAGGGGGCAGGGGGAGAGTCCCTATGTGACGCGGAAACGAGGGTGCGCGCGCACTATGTGACGTATTGTTTGTCGAAAAAAAAAAGAAAAGACCCGCGAGGTCGTGGACTATGGAAGAGAAACTCATTGTAGCTGTGTGTTCGCGACAATTCCTTCACGACCAGTCAAGTCTGCTCGACAGAGACGGAAATAAAAGGCTCCTCGCCTGGCGGAGTGCAGTGACTCTGTGCGCAGGACTCTGTATACCGGTAAGCTCCTCCCACACCCCGCCGCCACGACGCCGCAGCCACGAAGCCGCCGCAACACTACAGTTTGGACAACACTGGGTAGCGCGTCCACTTGCGTGCGTGAGGAGCTTTTTGGAGGTCGAAACGCTGCTTGGTGTGACTGTACCATTACAGTATTTTCTGGACTATAGGTCGCACCGTTGTATGAGTCGCTTTGTCCAATTATTGTCAATAAATTGGAAAAATCCATAAACAAGTCTCACCTCTCTATAGGTCGCAGGGCATGCAAATTAGGCAAAAAGGTGCGACTTATAGTCCGGAAAAAACGGTACTTCTTCTGTGTTTCTGAGCTGTTTCAGAACTCCCTCAGAGGGTGACACATCCAGGAGACACATCCAGAAGGACACAAACTGGTGATGTGAGCAGCAAATTCACCCACTAACCCTGAAAATCCTCTTGTTGTGTTAAGAGACAGAAGCTTCAGGGTCTTCTTCTTCTGGATGTGTTACTACATCCACATACACAAACTGCTGCTTAGTGTCTCAAGTTGTTACATTCAGAATGTGTCAAACAAAGAGGGACAGTTCCCTCTTCTTCCTCACTTTCTAGAACGTCTTTGCTCGTCTCTTCGGGGGCATCAAAGCGCCCCTGTGGGGTTTTGGCCTTCCTCAGTGGCTCGCTGTCCTTCACGACTCCGCTGGTCGTCCGCACACATCCTGAACAAGATGCACAAAGAACCAAACGAGCGGTGAATTTTCAGTCATCACAACCCTCCTACACTGCATCTAACAGCGATGTCAGCGTCAACGTGTGGACTAGGGGTGCGAATCTCTCAGTGTCTGGAGAATCGATTCGATTCCAATTTTTTGTGTCACGATTTGATTCAAAATCGATTTTTCAATTCAGAAACGATTTTTGATTCAGAAACGATTTTCCTATTAAAATGGTCATAAATTTAGTTTCAGTTTTGTAACTGACAAGCTGAAAAGAATAAACAACAATGTAAACAAATGGAACATTTATTTAAAACAATAATTTTAGGTTCCTTATTGTATCAATTTTTTTGCATCGTTTGATATTTATACCAAAAATAGGAACAAATAATACAGGAATGCATTAAATTCTGTAACTTAAATAACCAGTATTAGGTTAGCTTTTTGCTCTGTTACTTATAGAAGATTATTGTTTGAATTGATTGTTTGAACTTGTTTTGTTTTTGAAAAAAGGGGCAGATAAAATAAGATTTCTTCTTCTTTCTGCCACCTTTCATTTTATGTATTCTTTCATATACTATGAGATATGGTTTTGTTTTCTTTATCTTTTGGGTTTTAATGTAAAAAAAAAGAAATTTGATTTTGGGGCTTTTAGAATCGATTTTGAATCGCCAGGACTAAGAATCTAGATTATTTTAAAAAA
>JBBPBX010018867.1:19661-45104 GCA_038048925.1 Garcialebias charrua
CGTTTTAGTCGCGTTTAATTTACGTCATAACGTGGCGTCACAAAGGACGGTAAAAGTTGATGTAATGTTCATGTAGGCCAGCAGAGGGAGACAAAGCGATGGATTTTCAGTAATGTGGGCATTTTCTAAACGTGTGATTATTTTTGTGTTCTGGAACATTTAAACATCAAACTCTTCTCTGATGAGGAACATAATGCTTTGCTCATACAAGTGAGGCTCGAAGGTAAATTACCTAAAAACAAACATACAAATTAACAACAACAACAATACACAGGAAATAAATTCATTCATTCAACTTTTATTTAGGCAGGTTAATCTCATTGAGCCTCGAGGACTCATTTACAAGAGAGACCTGTTTACAAACTAAAGAATGATGACAACAGTGTAGAATATTGACTGTGCACACAGTAATATTGAGCTTTCACAGTTGCCGTAGTTCTGCGCATGCGCACCCAGGTTAGGTTTTGTTTTATTACGTTCTGGCACGAGGCTTGGGTTCCCACTCGTTACTGCTCTGTATCCTATCAGCTCCTTCAGTTATTAAAACCAAGTTATCATCAACTTCAACAGGACTCTTTATTACTACAACACACAACATGGTGTCAGAAGCTATGGACTCCAGTTGTCTTGCGGACTATCTCGTGTTGTGAGTACATTGTGTGGAACCATTGTGCTTCTTTGCATCATGGCAGAAGGCTTCAGACGGCCCGACCCTCTAGTATTTGATGGCAACGTAGCGGAAGCCTGGTGCGTATTTGAGCAGGAATACAAAATTTTCATCGCAGCAGCGCACTCGGACAAACCGGCGCATACTCAAGCCTATATTCTTCTGAATCTAGCCCGGCCAGAGGCTATTGAACGTGAACGCTCGTTCGTGTATGCAGCTGAGATATGGGAGCCCGGTGAAGATGGGGAAGAAGGACGTCTCCTGGTTCCCGTGGAATCCAGGGAGGACCCTATTTGCCTCAAAAGAAAATTTTGTGAAATGTGCAACCCCCAAACGAACATCACTATGGAGAAACATAAATTCAACACACGTAGTCTATTGAATCATATGTCAGTGATTTGAAAATAAAAGCCAAGAGTTGCAATTTTGGAGGGCTTTGTGAAGAACTCATCAGAGACAGGCTGGTCTGCGGCATTGATAATGACCACCTCAGGAAAGTGCTGTTACGTGATAGTGATCTGACGTTGGCCAAGGCCATTTCAATATGTCACATCCATGAAATGACTGAGGAGCATAATAAAACACTAATGTCACCACATAACCCTATCATGACAGTTGATGCTGTTCAAACCACAAGTATCAAGAGAGGAGGTGCTGACAAAATCAAGTTTCACAGCAAAATGAACAATAACACCACACAGTTTATTACCGACTGCAGTAATTGTGGTGGCAGTCATGGGGTAAAAAGACACAAATGCCCTGCTTTTGGTCAGCAGTGTAATGGATGTAAGAAGATGAACCACTTCAGAAAGTGTTGCAGGTCCAGGTCACAGTTTGACAGGCATGGACAAAGGACGTCTGTCCACCAAGTAGTCACTGAAAGCACTGAAGCAAGTGACAGTGAGATTTACTATGTAAATGGCATTACACTGGATACACCTGTTGATTCAACTGTCACTCAAACACATGGAAAGGATGAGGTCTTTGCTACAATAAGAATTAGTGACACTCCAGTTGAAATGAAGGTGTACACAGGTGCTAAATCCAATGTCCTCTCAGCAGAGACTTTTGAACATGTAAGACAGAACGAACAAATAAAGCCCTGCAGCAAACCCACCAACCCTTTCCGGTATGGTGGTAGTAAGATTAAAACTGCTGGATGTGTCAACCTATGCTGCCATCTAGGGACCAAACAATATATTGTACCTTTCTACATTATCCATGAGACTGTGTACCACTTCTCGGACTAAATGCTTCACTGGAAATGGGACTTGTGACACTTAGCACACAGGTTCATCAGGTCAGTGCCAATACACCTGAAGATTTCACTCAGCAAATTAAACGTGAATATAGTGATCTGTTCTCAAACGAGTTGGGCAATCTCCCAGTTACATACTCAATGGCCCTCATTCACGAAAATGTTCGTATTTTTTTCCTAAATTTCTCCTACATGCCACGTCAGATTCAACAAAGTCTTCTATCCTCAAGAAAAGTGTGTAAATGACTGCGTAAATTTAATGAATCCAACCTGTTCTATCAACCTGCGCGTGCTCGCGGAGAGGTCATTTACATAATTCCCACCCCTCAAAACACCATATAAGGCCACGTTTCCTGCCTTTTGACAGCAGGAAGTGTCCATTCATTCAAACTCAAGAAGTAAAAGGAGGAACTTCACGCGTTCGGAGATCTGCTCTCAGTCGCGCTGTGGCGCACCGCCACCCCACCCCCCCGCAGGTGTCGGATGGTCAAATATTTTTAATGTTAGTGTAAACAACTGTGTTATAGTTTCACTTATTCAGAAGAGCTGTGGCGCACCGCTACCCCCCACCCCCCGCAAGTGTCGGATGGTCAAATATTTTTAATTTTAGTGTACTGTGTTACATTATAGTTTCACTTATTCAGAAGAGCTGTGGCGCACCGCTACCCCCCCCCCCCGCAAGTGTCGGATGTGTTTTTGAACAGAAGCATTTTAAAATGTCTCGAAACTACAGTTAACTTCATATTAATATTGTAGTGCATATGTTTTGTCTCCCGTGGGTCGTACAGTATCAGAAATCAAGAATAAATGGTTTGATCTGAAAATGGCTTCAAACAAACGTCTCGCCGCAGCACGGACAGGAGGTGGTCAAGGAATAGTCTGCGAGATGGATGGACAATAAATGCCACGCTGCAAGACGCGTGCCAACATGTTTTGCAGCACAAATGAGTCATGCGCGCTCCTCCATCGCGCAACCACATTCTGCAGGTTATATTTCGAATCAGATATAATAATCTATTGCTCCGATGGTGTTTGGCAGTCCAGCAATAGCATGAAAATCAGTCTTAATTCGTACTTGTTCTGCGGCGGTGTATGGGAATTTTATGTACCTGGGTGTTAATATGAGGAGCGGCTTTGATGACCAAGGGGAGCGCACGACTCACTGAAGCCTGCGCGACACACCAGACAAATTAAACTTAAAATTATAATTCTAATTCAAACAGAATAACCTATTGTCAAGAATAATTATGGTGCGTGATTTTTTTAAACCCAAAATATTTTCTAAATAACGAAATATGAAGTTATTAGTGAAGGAAATCCATCTGGATAACAGCAGACTGACTGCTCGTAAATTATACGACAGGTCCGGACCACTCGTAAATTTTGTTCGTATCTGAAAAAAATCCTAGGATACGAAAACATTGTTGAATGCCACAAATGATCCTAAATCACTCGTACGCACAGTTTAAGAACAAATCTGTGCGTACGAACGGTTCGTGAATGAGGGCCATTGACTCTTGACCCAGAGGTGAAACCAGTAATCCTAATCCGCCCTACTCACCGCATTCCGGTAGCCATGAAAGACAGGGTCAAAGCTGAATTGGACAGGATGCAAGAATTGGGTGTAATCACACCAGTATCTGAGCCAACGGATTGGGTATCGTCCATGGTTGCCAGTGCCACCAACAAAAAAGACAAACAAGAGATCAGAATATGCATCAACCCCAAAGACCTCAACACTGCTATGAAAAGACCACATCACCCAATGCGAACAGTAGATGACGTTGCATCACAGATGTCTAATGCTACTGTATTTTCAGTTTTGGATGCTAAGAACTCCTTCTGGCAGATTTCACTGGACCGCAAGTCATCCCTGCTCACCACTTTCAGCACCTGTTTTGGTCGCTACAGGTTTCTACGTGTGCCATTTGGGATTAGCTCTGCGAGTGAGGTATTCCAGCGTACCATGAAACAGATTTTTGCTGGATACCCCTTTGCCATTATTGTGGACGACATACTCATTGGTGGCAAGGACATTGACGAGCATGATGCCAACCTATGAAAAGTACTCGACCGTGCCAAAGAGGTAAATCTAAGACTCAACCCTCTTAAATGCAAGTTCAAACTGAACCAAGTCAGCTATGTTGGACATGTGTTTATTGCTCAAGGTTTGAAAGCGGACCCATCAAAAACAAAGGCAATAAGTGACATGCCAGTGCCAATGGACATTTCAGCCTTACAAAGATTTCTCGGCATGGTTAACTACCTCGGGAAATTTATACCTTCCTACAGTGAAATATCTGCTCCACTTCGGCAACTCACACACAAAGACACAGAGTAGTTATGGAACGAACCACAGCAGCGTGCTTTTGAAACATTAAAGGGACACATGTCCAACCCGCCAGTACTCTCTTATTACAATGTTCACAAACCTGTCACACTCACCTGCGATGCTTCACGGTATGGACTTGGTGCAGCATGCATGCAGGAAGGCATCCCAGTAGCCTATGCTTCACGTACCCTGACAGACACTGAAACAAGATATGCCCAAATCGAAAAAGAGCTGCTGGCTATTGTTTTTACACGCTCAAAATTTCATGACTACATGTATGGCAAACAAATAACTGCTGAAACTGATCATCAGCCTCTTGTGACAATAATAAAAAGCCCATTCATGCAGCACCTGCCAGACTGCAAAGGATGATGATGAGGCTCCAGAAATACAACATTAACCTTGTATACAAGAGCGGCAAACAAATGCACCTAGCCGACACACTGTCAAGAGCGCCGAGGAGCTCTACTACCCAACATGCAGATGAAGTGGATGATTTTGATGTGATGTCTGTGAGTTATGTATCTTCGGCTCGTTTGGAGGAATTAAAGGAGCACACAGCTACAGATCCGACTCTCCAGACATTCAGCAGCATCATCAAACATGGATGGCCCATCAAACTGTGCACTCTCCCAAATGTAGTACATCTATATTTTCCTTTTAGGGATGAACTCACTGTTGTCGAGGGCATTGTAATGAAGGGGCAGAAAACAGTAATTCCCCTCTCATTACAGAAGACGTATGTGGGCATACTTCACAGAGGACACCCAGGAGCTGAGGCCACCAAGCGCAGGGCAAGAGATATAGTGTTCTGGCCCACAATGACAAGAGACATTGACGAGGTAGTACAGACATGCTCTGCATGTAATAGTACTAAACTGCATCAACAGAAGGAGCCACTGCAGTTGCACCCCATTCCACAGCTACACTGGTCCACCGTGGCCACTGACATCTTTGAGTGGCACAACAAACACTACTTGGTACTCGTCAATTCCTATTCTAGCTGGTTCGAGATTGATCTGCTTCGCAATCTCACATCTGCTACAGTCATTGGTAATGTGGTGATAGAGGAAGGCACCTAATTACACCAATAGTTCTCAGCTGCGAGGAGCCAGTGGGCGTGGTATATAGGTAGCTGCTGCATTCAGTCAGTAAGGTCGTCTTCGTGCTCCCGCTGTGTGGCTGGTGGCCGTGGGTGTTGGCCGTGCAAGGCAACCCATCGCTGAGTGAGGTGCGGGCCGGTGTTTATTCCTTCACGGGGTAGGTGTTGTCGCTCTCTCTCTGTACTATAGCTGATATACAATAGCTGATCGGATAGAAACACTAATTGGAAGTGTTGTCATAGGTAAAGTGCTACGGTGCTACGCTTCTCCGTTCCCTCATACACAAGTGTGTGTGCGTGTGTACATGGTTGTGAAGATCGGCAGGTAAGGAAACAATTGTCATTGTAAGCTCTATTTTGTGGCAGCTGTATGAAGAATAGTTATTAATTAACTTTCTTAGGTCTTCCCCCCCCCATCGGGACCACTGCTGCTCTGTTTCCGGACACTGCTGCTTTTTCCTTCCGGCGTCCCCTCTGGTTCCTCTGCAACTCCGTTTGAGGAAGCTGTGCGCAAGTGCTTGAAAAGTGGACTGTGGTGTCGTCAGCCGCTGCCCTTCCAGTGGCGTGCAGGGTGTGACGTCAGTGTGGCCACTTGCCTTACCTACGGCATGTCGCGAGTGCCAGAACAGTTGAAGGGTGATCTGTATTTAATTGTGAAAATCATTCAGTGTTTGTGTGTTGGGTTTAAAGGGTTATCTTTTGTTTATTTATGTAGTTTTGTTGTGTTGTAGTTTAGCATGCCAATTTTAATGATTTACTGAGTGACTTATTGTGAATAAACACTGTATTTTAAGGATGGTATAACTGACAAATGTTTTAGATTAATTGTAATAAATAATTGTTATTTTGAACAGTTGTCCCGGATGTTTTAATCAGTGCAAGGCGAACCTGCGTGGCCTTAAAGTAAATGCTCTGGGTGAAATTCCCAGGGTGGTGTTGTTTTGTATTTACTTTAATTTATTCATGCTCTCAGGGCATGAGTAATGCCACAGTAAGCTGAAACGTCATTTTGCAGTCCATGGAGCACCTCACACTCTAATATCAGACAATGGCAGGCAGTTTACAAGCATAGGCGTAGATCCTGGGGGGGTCGGGGGGGTCTGGACCCCCCCAATCTTGGGGAAATATAGATCTGTCCCCCCCAATAATTCAATAAAGGAAATTGTGTCTTTAAACAATATAAATATAAAAAGGCAAAAAAAGAGAGAAATCCGCCATTATTCTAAAAAAAAGAAGGAAATTTTGCCCACCCCCCCTTCTCTGTTGGCAAATGGTTTAGTCCAATGTTTACAAGGAACAACAACAGCAGCGGAGGTCACAGGCTCGCGGAGCCGCTGGTGGGGAGTGAGCTGCTGCACAAAGTACTAACTTCCAGTAAGTAGCTACTTAAAACATAGGTGACAGTGACTGGGAGGAAAAGGTCTTTCACAGTGTTGAAAGACAAGTGTGTCTGTGCATCATTAGTGGCAGAAAAACACTTTGGAGCGTCACTTCATCAGCTAACACACTAGCTTCAATGCTAACTAGCTCCCTGGTGGGCTCTGCAACAGACAGTAGAATGTCAGCGCAGCTTTGAGCAGGATGGATTCACATTCATCATATTTTCAGGTGTGGAGCTCTTGAAAGAAGTAATGATAAAATATGTGAAAGATAATTAATTAAAAAAGAGTAGAGAAGATGTGATGATTAGTTAAAATGATTTCATATGTGTAGCACTTTGTTGCAGCTGTGGTTGTTTTAAGGGCTTTAAATTATTATTATAAAAAATGTTGAGGATCAATACTTATGTCACATGGTTAATTAAAAAATGTCACTGTTTATTATATTACATTATTGATATTTTGTATCTGCAACTGGAACATTTTATTCTTAATAGGTTCTTAAAAAATGCTACAGATTTGTTAAGGCATATTTTGAATGAATGTTACAAACGTGTTCATTTCTACAAAACAGTTAATAAAATATTTATAAAATACAACGAATTTCAAATGTTACAAACTGAGTTTAACATAAAAGAAATAGTGTTTATGTTTAAATATCAGTTAATAAGTAATCCATTATGCCCCCTTGTTTAGGACTGGAACCAATCTCAGCTGCTTTTGGGTGAAGGCAGGGACACCCAGGACAGGTCACCAGAGACACCCAAGACACGTCTCCAGTCCATCACAGAGACAGACAAAGAGACAAACAACCATCCACACTCCCAGTCAAAGCTAAGAACAATTTACATTTGCACAGAAGAACCAAAACATTATTCAAACTGAGGACTCAAGTTCTTGATTGAGAGTTCTAATCACTACTGGTAATTATCAATAATAATTGATCATATTTACCAAGCTAAATCATTGTGTGGAGTCTTTAATAATACAGACCAGATCAGATGTGATCAGGCAGTCATATATTCACATGTATGTAAATGTATTATTATTAATACTATAATTAAAGTTGAACCATGCAAATTTGTTTGGAACGAACAAGTGGACCTTTGTGCCTCTTGGTCCCACTGAAGTAGCTCTCAGTCTCAAAAAGTTTGGTGACCCCTGCATTAAAGTATTTCTTCTCCTTGAAAACTGTTTTCTTTTTAAGCATTAAGATTTTGGGAAGATGTTGTACCAGATTATCAGTGACACTGACCACAGCAATCTATGAATACAAGCCAAACTGAAATTTAAACAATATTTAGAGGGGACCTATTTTGCAAAATTCTCATTTTGCCACTTGTCATTATTTGTCGTCTATTGTACTGCAGATTGAACACATTACATTTTTTAACAAGAGTAATGAGTATCACTGTTGTACTGATTAATAGTAGTATTAAGACTACTAAATAAAATACATGCCATTTAAATCAATATTATTGTTGATTATTCTGCATAGTATATGCATGCAGTTTGGATAAACTTCCCTCTGTACATTTTGCATTACATTTCACTGTAACTTTGCCGACCCCCCCAAAATTGCTCTTAAAAAATTTCCCTGTTTATGGTCCCCCCCAATAATGAGATGAAATCTACGCCCTTGTTTACAAGCCAACGTTTTAAAGACTTTGCCAAACAGTGGGACTTCACTCTGGTCACGAGTAGCCCTGAGTACCCTCAGTCCAATGGATTGGTTGAGAGAGCTGTCTGCAGTGCCAATAGCCTCATGGAGAAGTCTTACAGAGACAAATCTGACATTTTTCTCAGCCTGTTGAACTTAAGGAAGGTACCTCGTGATACCACACTTGGATCGCCGGCACAACGACATATGTCGAGACAAACACGAACTACACTTCCTCTACCAAAGGAACTGCTAGCACAAGACAAGAGTGATCCTGAGGGTGTCAGTGCTCAACTCCTCCACAATAGATTGGCACAGAAGATGTATTATGACAGGATGAGCCGACCTCTTCAGCCACTGCAGAAAGGACAAGTTGTCAGGCTACAAACACCAAAAGGTTATGACCGCATGGGAACCATCAAAGAAATGTGCACTGAGTCCAGGTCTTATCTGGTTCAGTCAGAAGGACAAACCTGTAGGAGGAACAGGAAACACATTTTACCTGTGGCTGAGCCTCCTCCAACTGAGTTTGATCCAAATGACTATCTGTATCAGGATGCTGGCCCCAGTGGCGCAAATGGGCGCTATGCTGTGGATGCGCCGCATGGGGGCGCTGTACTTAAGGGGCGTCAAAAGCGTCTCTAGAAAAAAAAAAACGTTTTTCTAGCAGGCATTTTCTTTAACTGCATGAAATGACAATACTGTAAATGGTCAACAGCACTGATTAGGCGCCCCCCTGCTCCCTCACCTCCCTCCTCCTGTCTCTCTGTTCTCCCTTCACACACAGGTGCTGCTGTGGGCGCGTTATTTATTTATTTATTTATTTATTTATTTATTTATTTCACTCGTGCACTGGAGCGGCAGAAAAAAAAACTATTGAGGGCGCAAAACAGAAAAAGGGAGAAGAAAGTTGAAAAAAAGCCTTTCAATGTGTTTAAAAGAGAGTAGGTAAGTACAGTCAGTGTATGAGCAGGACAGGAGGCTTGTAAAGTATTCAGGTTAGCTAAAGCTAACCTAATAGGAATCGTCCCATATTTGGCTGTTAAATAAATGTTGCCTCCCCTATAGATGTAGCCTGGCCCTCGCCATTCCTACGCAGTTCCGCTCAATTCTCATTTCCCTTCACTGCTGGGTCTGGCATTTCTCCCATCCACAAGGATGTCTCCGGTAGGTTTTGACCGGACCAATCAGAGAACAGAAGGCGGAGTTTTGAACGACGTCGACTGACGTCGTCATTCAAAATGGCTGCCGCCACGAAGGAATTTTCAATAAAACAAGGTAAAAAACTATTATTTCTCTGCTGATAAAAAATGTATTTCTTAGCTAACGTTATATCAGAAGTGTTCCTGAGCAATCAGAGAGCAGAAGGCGGAGTTTTGAACGACGTCGACTGACGTCGTCATTCAAAATGGCTGCCGCCACGAAGGAATTTTCAATAAAACAAGGTAAACTATTATTTCTCTGCTGATAAAAAATATATTTCACCGCTGACGTTATATCAGAAGTGTTCCTGAGCTTAACAGTTCCTAAATCAATTCACGAAATGGTCAAATCTGCTGGATTTAAATAGTTTCGGTTTGACATTTTCCAAACAGCCTCGGGTGCGCTACGAAAATAAATGATAAAAAATCGAATTTTATCTCAAATGTTTCATCTAGGCCAACAGTCAGTAAATTAGAGACATATAATTACACACTGGTAGCAGAAAAAATATCCACCGAGTGGTTTCTGAGCTTTTTATCTGAATAGCCTGGACCTCGCCAGGCTAACTAACAAAACTCCGCCTTCTGTTCTCTGATTGGTCCATTCAAAAATCTAATGGAGAAATCGCTGTCTATGGGAGAGATGCCAGACCCTAGTACAAAGCGAAGTGAAGGACATGGGTCTGGTATCAACCAGGCTACTATAGATGTGATTTGTTTAATATTTTTATCTGATACATGTCACACACACACATTCACACACTATGTGTAAGAATTATCTAAATAAAACAGGAAATATTAACACAGGAAAGCTAAACTGTTGTGGTGCAGTTCCCAGCTATGTTCCAACGCAGTGCTGCAATTTATTCACTCATATGTAAAATTATTATTATTGATTCTTTAATTAAAGATGAGTTGTACAAGTTTATGTGTGTATCAGACAAATTAGTCCTCAGTGTCACTATAGCCCTGAGACTCAAAAAGGTTGGCAGAGGGACACTTGAGTTTAAATGTCTTATTTAATATCTCAGTGGTGTGTGTTGTGATGTATCTGGTAAGTCAGATCAGATTAAATGTCCAGTCAGTAACTGTTATCCAACAAGGAGATCATTTAAATTAAAGTTTCATTTCTATTGTGGTTTGACTGCTGTATTTTTAAACCTACTTAACACAAAATTAATGTCATTCAGCTTTGAGGATGGAGAGAAGGAAGAGAAGATGACAGAGGAATCAGGACAGACTGGGGAAGGCAACATGTTGGTCTAATGCAGGTGGAAGTGAGGGAACAGCTACTTAATCCCAAGCAATAACATGTAAACATCATTTTTAAAAACTGTATTAAGAGCTGTAATTTTTACAACTAATATATAATGCTTTTTTGACCATATGACAGTGCAGAATGCCACAGACAAAGGGTGAAGGAGACAGACACGAGGTCAGTGATAGAGGAGACAAGTGATGACATCAGGTAGGAATAATTACATTAGGGAGGCAACAAACACCTATACTGTATACCATGATGGTTTGAATTTCTGATGACCATCTTTCATTGTCTTCTTTCACAGAAAGTAACAGTTTAAATGTCATAAATGTTAAAACACTGACATGGACTCCAGGATGTTAAGATTTCATATTTTTGCTACATAAAATATTGAGCACTGATTACCACTATTGTTATATATTTTTACTTTATTAAACTTCTTATTTGTTTATGATTGGAATGATCACCTGATATAATATGTAACATAAAAAAATCTGTAATATTGCTACTGTATTTTCTAAGTGCATGACTAAGGGAGGAAAGCTGTATGAGGCGGCAGGTAAAAAAAAGGGGTGGGGGGGGCGCCGTTGATGTTTTCGCATCCACCTCAAAACTATGTAGTTGCGCCCCTGGCTGGCCCTATCTCAGACAAGCCCATCGCCATCACCGGACAAACACAGCAGAAAGTGGACTCAGAGTATTGTGGGGTCCAAATTCTGGTCGCTGATTCATCCTCACCGGTGATGATCTCTATAGGACACGCTCAGGCCGTGTCAGTAAACCAAATCCTAAATATTTGGACTAGTGGCTGTGACTGAGCAATTTGCTGTTATAGCCCTACAATGTGGCTATATTGTTCATATTGTTATGACTAATAAAAAAAAAAATTTTGTTGTTATTTTACTTATTTGTTTAAGTTCATGGTAATGATGTATGTTCTCACTACAGGTCCAGATATTATATTAAAAATAAATAAATAAATGTCACATTTTTGTCATCTGTGTATGTTTCCCATACTTGACAGACGAAATTGGTCTCTGCATTTAATGTAAATTGTCATGTTATTGTTGAAGTTATGGCACAATTTGACTGCTTAATGTTTCATGATAATAGGCATGAGCTAAGGAGAGAGGATGTAGAATATTGACTGTGCACACAGTAATATTGAGCTTTCACAGTTGCCGTATTTCTGGGTCTGCGCATGCGCACCAGCAGGTTAGGTTTTGTTTTATTACGTTCTGGCACGAGGCTTGGGTTCCCACTCGTTACTGCTCTGTATCCTATCAGCTCCTTCAGTTATTAAACCAAGTTATCATCAACTTAAACAGGACTCTTTATTACTACAACACACAACAAACAGCAACAGTAGAATTTCCTTGAACAATCAACAATAGATAAACATAAGATGTTAAATGTAAATGTAAAATGATTTCAAACACATTATTACATTTTGAACATATCAAAAGACTAAATATTTATGTAATAAAGATAGACTATAATTAAGGATTATTATTTTTGAAAAAGTAATGTATTTTGATTGGAATATTGATTTGAAGTACTCTGAAAATCCATAGTAATACAGGTAGTCCTCGACTTACGACGTTTCACGGTTATGTCACGAATCTCCCATAAAAAAAATTTTTTTTGAAATTTTTTATATTGAAAGCCAAGTTCCGAGTTCCTTCCGGTTTTGACAGCAGTAGCTTCACGGCAGAGGGCCGGACCTGCAGACCTTGGACCGGCAGATCGACGAGGAGGGACGAGCTAACATGCTAATAGACCTTACTGTAAAGCTGTGGACCGCGCGAAGCAATAGAAAACTACAGGCAGCTGCAGAGCTTGGAGGAACAACGAGCTAACATGCTAACAGGCGGAGGAAGGCTTCACCAGCTCCCAGTAGGTTATTAACTCTTTTTTCCCTTCATTATGGCTCCAAATGTATGGAGCTAACATGCTAACAGGCCTTACTGTAAACAGTCTGGACCGTGCAAACTACAGGCAGACTCAGATGTTGGGGGAACAACAAGCTAACATGCTAACAGGCGGAGGAAGGCTTCACCAGCTCCCAGTAGGTTATTAACTCATTTTTTCCCTTCATTATGGCTCCAAATGTATGTGTTTTTGATAATTATGTAGGGTACTGTGTTAGGATAGGCTAAGTGCTTGGTAAAATACAAAATTGTACATATAAGGTGCATTTTGGACGTATTTTCCAACTTACGACGAAATTCGACTTGCGACGTCATGTAGGAACGGAACTCCGTCGTAAGTCGGGGACTACCTGTATATCCATAGTACTTTGCAAGATTTGACTGAATCCTTTAAAAAAAAGTTTTATTTTTAATTATTATTTTGAGTTAGACAACATAATGAAAATTGCATATTTGGTATAGCACCTTTAAATAATGATAAAGTTTATATTTGGAAAACTGATTCTTCAAATACAGTTTGTCAAAGCCTGATTTTAATACTATGCTGCATTTCTGCTCATTATTTTTACATGAATCTTATTACTTGTTACCTTTTTTTTCTTTTACCTTTTTTACTTTTGTTGGCTACAACTGGGACTCTGTGTACAGAATGTCATTCCACCACATGTATGTGGTGCATATGACAAATAAAGAACCTTGAATCCTTGAAGTGGAAACAGAAGGAGCTCCCCGATGTAGGAAATCAATCATAAATACGTGTTGCCTGTTCCAACAACTTTAAATCAACAAGCTTTATGCAGAAAAAGATATGAAATGAAACTCAAAATCACACAGACTTCTGCAAATGGTAAATTTCAGAATGTAATAATTGGATACATCTACAGCTGACTAAGCTTTGAAGTCCAACAGAAGATGGTCGTCAGTCACAGCTAACCAACCTTAGCCAACACAAAATGACTACAGTCAAATTTACAGATATTTAATTGATATTTGAGGTTGAATGAATGATATGGAGACACATTGGTAGTTAAAGTCTAACACATCCTCTGAATTCAACATATTTTAATGTCTCAACAAAAAAGGTTAAATCATGTCTTCTGGACCAGTTTCTTTAAGGGAGAAACGTTTCGTCTTCCATATGGAAGACTTTCTCAGTCTGCGGCCGGCAAACCAGATCTTTCCCATTAGCAGCCTTCATTCATTCATTCAACCTTTACAGTATTTAGACAGGTTAATCCCACTGAGCCTCAGAGACTCATTTAGAGTCAGAGTCAGAGAGTCTTTATTGTCATTTGCACCGCTTGTGGTACATGTGATGAAAACGAGATTATGTACACGGGGTCCCAGTTACATCCAACAACAAATGCAAGAGAAAAACAGTAATAACATCTAGAATTAACTAAGAAAAACATCAACTATTATACACTAAGCCTAATATAGTGGGAATAAACAGCGGCACGAACATGAGTCTCTCTACAAGAGAGACCCGATTTTAACAAAGAATTATGACAACAGTGGACAATCAGAAAGGATACATACAAATGTATTAATTTTTTAACAACTGAAAATAAAACGGTAATTAAAAAGGATAAATAAAGGAAAAGTAGTGAAAAAACAGCTTGTAAGACAGTTTAGAAAACTAAAAACAGGAACATGTCTGTGTTGGTTTTTACCAGGAACTTAACAGATGTTTGAAGCCACTTATGCCGGGTTCCCACCAAACGCGTTTCAGGCGGCCGACGCTGCCACTTTACATGCAAAGTCTATGTAGAGGAGCGGGGCCTCGCGGCGAAGCGTGACGCGGCGCGTCTTGAGCAGTTTAAGCAGCAAGGCAGTTCTTTTCCGCTCACGCGCCTGTCCAAAGCAGCCGAGGCGCCGAGCAGCCAAATTTCACTTTGGCTGCTCGCCGCGTCGCAGCAACCAATCGGGAGAGCCTCTGCTATGTGATGACGCAACAACGACAGGACTTTTTTTGGACTTTTTAAACTTACCCCAACGAGCCTCCATGAAGAAACCAGCCTCCAGTAAGAAACTTGGCATTTTTACAGTTGCCGCTGTCCACTTGGGCGTACGATCACCCCAAACATAAAAAACATTTTAATCTCAACAAAGACTTTCGGAGCTGCAGTTCGGCTCGTAGAAAACCCATTCAAGTAGTAACGAGGCTCACGTAGAGCTGATTTCATCTGCCCGGTGCACAAAAAAAAGTTAGAAAACCAACCAATGGTGTGATCAGAGAAACCGATTTCTGAGAGTTTATGACACAAGATGTTATGATCCACAGTGTCAAAAGCTTTAGACAGGTCTAAAAAAAGTGGAGCACAATAATCCTTAGCATCCAATGTTTCAACGTCATTAAAAACCTTCAGTGAAGCAGTCGTTGTGCTGTGTTGTTTCCTGGAACCAGATTGATGGAGACGTAAGATGTTAAATGAGTCCAGGTAATTTTTGATTTAAGAGTTTATCAGTTTTTCTAGAACCTTGGCTAAAATGCAGAGTTTAGAGATCGGTCGATAGTTGTTCAGTGAGGTGGGATCACCTCCCTTCAGCAAAGGAAGAACAAAGGCTGTTTTCCAAGCATCCGGAATGGAATTTTGTCTTATGGACAAATTAAAGATGTGGGTCATAGGGACTGTGATGATATGAGCAGCCAGCCTTAAGAAATAAGGTGGAAGTTCATCTGGACCTGCAGATTTTTTAGGATCAAGACCTTTTAACAGTTTATTTACCTCACTGACTGAGAACGGAGAAAAAGAGAAGGTGTGATTAACTGAGGATTGACTTGTAGGAGGGATTTGATTTGTAGAAGTTTGGTTATTAGATGGAGTGGATGATTTTCAATTAGTAACTGTGTCAAATAATGAACTAGAAGCAATAAAATGTTTGTTGAAACAGTTCAGGATCTCGTGCTTATTTGACACAGGAACAGAGTCAACGAGAAGTTGTGATGGGAGGTCAGATGATTGGGGGATGCCTGAGAGAGATTTGATGGTTTTCCAGAATATTTTAGGATCGTTTAGATTTTTGGAGGTCTGAGATAAGAAATAGTTACGTTTTGCAGTTTTGATGGCAGTTGTGCATTTATTCCTCACAGTTGCCGAAAATTCAACCAGTCTGTGCTCAACCAGTTCATTGCTGTGTTTCAAGCCAACTTCCTGTTGGAATCTCAGAAGAAGAAAAAAAAAAAAACATCAGCTCAAAACAATCAGTCATCAAGTGTAACAATCAAATGTTTTAGGCCAGAGTTTTGTTTAAAAACACTTTAAAACTATTTTTTAATAAAAAATAAAAAATAAAAATAAAAGTTTGGTACTTTTTATTTCAACCTAAGCACTACTGCGCTCTTGGTGTTATTCACAACTTTTACTATAAAACTTCATATCAATATATTCAGCTAAAAGATGTCAGTGATTTAAAAAAAAATTTAAACACTTCTATCTAAATATTTTTTACCATAGAGACATTTTGAGATGTCTATTTTCTTCACAATCTTTGCTCTCTTTCAAATCTACTTCAGCATTTTTTGCTCTGTTTGCCTTCTTATGCTACTTTTAGCTAGCACTGTACTACTTTTAGCTTTTAGCTAGCTTTATGCTGCTTTTAACAAACTTATATTTTAAGATTTTATATAGCTTTTTGGTACTTTTATTTTTGCTACTATTCTGCTGCGTTTAGCATTTGGTTCGCCCATTGTTACCTTTACTTTTAGTAACCCTTTTACTATTTTAGCCCTTAGCTAACCTTGTGTTACTTTTAGCTTTTAGTTCACCTTTTGCTACATTTAACTAGCTTTTTGCTACTTTTTCTTTTTAGCGTCCCCATTACTATTTAACTTTTAGCTTGCCTTGTACCAAATTTTTTGTCCTATAAGTCGTGTTTTTTACATAATTTGCATACCCTGTGACTTATAAGTGACTATAAAGCAAAGTATTTATGGATTTGTTCCCATATTTATAAACCAGTTTTTGTCTGAGATATGACTGTTTTCATTCATTCTTACTGAAAATACTGAACACTATAATTTGCAGCCGCTAGATGGCACTCGAGGAGTATGGCATGCCGTTGTGTCATGTAATACGTAAAAGTGTCTATTAATGACACAATCAGCTTGCCATATTCTGACACCTTCATCCAGCTCACCTGGAGCAACAGTCAAATCAGCTTCATTTCACTGCACCGCCCTGGAGAAATGCAGCTGATTTGATCATTGAAGTGAATTTATTAAGTAAAAGTTCAATTAAGACACACCTTTACTATAATGTTGAGCAAATAAACAATTGTTTTTAAGTGTTAATCTTGTTAAATTCTTGTTAAAGTCCTCCCGTGCACGCTACTGCGGCCGCCATTTGTCAGCCAATCGATTTTTGGCCCACCGGCCCACATTTCCAGGTTGTCAGTGGTGATGCATAATAAATGTGACTTATACGATGAAGCAATGTGTTTATGGATTTTTCCACTTTATTAGACATATTTGGACTGATGCGACTTATAGAGCAGTGTGACTTGTAGGGCGGAAGACATGGTACTAAATTTATCTAGCAGTTTGCTGCTTTTGTACTTTTTGTTACTTGTTTTATGCAATTAACTTTTTGCATGTCTTTTGCTACTTTTAGATGTTAGCCAGTGTTTTGATATGTTTGTCATTTAGCTGATGTTTTTAGCTTTTAGCTACTGTTCAGCTTCTTTTAGCTTTAGCAACTATGTTTAAAGTGAAACTGAACACAGGTTGAGACGGTAACTCCTCCCCCAGACCAAATTCAAAATTTCCCTCAAAATGGGTGTCGAGAGACAAGCAGGGGAGGAGGTTGGGGTTGTCCTGTGTTCACGGCCCCTCTAGTTGTAAACTCCCACCCCTCCCCAAGTTTAGATTTCAAAATGGCGGATAGTCGCGTCTTCAGTAAGTAAATGCCTAAACTTGTACTAAAATAACAGTTCTAAAATGTTGTTGCGTGTATTTAATCACACACAGCTTAAGCGTATGCTTCTGAACACAGAACACATTAAAAACCTGTGTTTAGCTGCATGGCATGCGGTGTACGGCTGTGTTTTTGTCTTTGTTCAGATCACAAGTGTTGTAGGCCAGCTGCAGTGACTTTAATTCGCCACATCTTATTACTTAGTACAATATTTTTTTAATGCAAACCAAACAAATTGCAATGAATTTAACAATACTGTATCCTTTCAAATGTTTTTTCCAGAGAACTGTGATGACTCAAGCACCCAGCAGCCACACAGAGTAATTGCAGCCAGGATTACTTTAATGCCTCATCCTCACCAAACGCATCAAAATGCTCCCAATGCTCTGTGTTTGCTGCTTGTCAACAGATGTCTGTCCCCACCGAACATGTCTGCAAACGCGCAGTGGGAGGAGCGTGTGGCTCCCTTCCCGGTCAGATCCGTGTTGTTTTTATGTACACTGGGCAGATAAAATCAGCTGTACGTGAGCCTCGTTAACACTTGAGTGGGTTTTCTACGAGCCGAACTGCAACTCCAAAAGTCTTTGTTGAGACTAAAACGTTTTTTTTTTTTATGTTTGGGGTGATGTACACTCGAGTGGGCAGCAGCAACTTTAAAAATGCCAGGTTTTCCTACCGGATGCTGTTTTCGTCCACAGAAAGTCCCGTCGTCGTTGCGTCATCACAATAGCAGAATCTCTCCCGAGTGGTTGCTGCGACGCTACGAGCAACAGAAGCAAGAATATTCTGGCTTCCTGCTGCTCGGCTGTTCGGCTGCTCGGCTACGCGCGTGCGTGAAAAGGAACTGCCGGGTCCTGCTACGCTGCTTGAAATGCTTTAGACGCGCCGCGCCACGCCCCTCTGCTCCAAGATGCGCGGCCACATAGACTTTCAATGTAAAGTGGCTGCTTCGGCTGCGCGAAAAGCGTTTGGTGAGGATTCAGCATCAGACGATCCCATGATGATGCAGAGTCTCGGCCAGAGCTGCTGCTTCTCCTGAGACCTGCATCCACGACAATGTTGGTACAGCTGAGACCACCCTGATGTTTGTTTCTGGCTGGCAGGTGCAGCATCCTGAAGGTGGTTGGGACTGCTTTTTCTTCCACTGCATCCATACAGAGGAGCTGGAGGTGGTGTCCCGTGTGACATGACAGATAACCTTTTGTTGTTTTGAATTAACTTACTGTTAATAAAATGAATCATAAACAACTAGTTTTTGTAATCAATTTCTTTCTTTCTTTATTTTTTGCCTCATGCATGAGGACAAATCTGGGACACGATGCAACGGTCGACTTCCCACTCACTCCATCCCGACCCTGGATATTTGCAGTCCTGAAAAGAGAAAAGATCAAAAGTTTAATCTGAGTAAATGTAACATTTTAATGGAGAAAAATGTTGATTCAAAATTTCACAGTGTCAACAAATCCCCAAAATGTTAGGACAGGTAGCAATGAACAAATAAACAAGAATTAATGTTGCATACACTTTTTTAAAACTTTTTTTATATAATGTCCGCCATAATAAAAGTAATAAATAAAATAATAAATAAATAAAACATTATAATTAAATGATAATATTAATACCTGCAGACAGAGGGTAAAGTGGGCTACAAAAGTAATAAATAAAACATGAATACCTGGGGAATCAGCTCTCATGTCACCTCCAAAGTGACATGTCAACATGTCTTCAATGAAGCTTGATGTCTGTGAAGCAAGGCTCAGAGATTCCCTGGATGTGGAACACCTCATGGAAATAAAAAAGAACAACACATTTTAATCACCTTTGGGTCTCCCCACCTCTTCAATGACTACTGGCTGGTTTAACAAAATAAGAGATGGAATTTTGACTCCCATAGGCAGAAAGTCTCTGACGGACAACAGGAAAACTGTTTACATAAGCGGCCAGATGGACTGGCCTGTGAGATGGAGAATTATGTCTAGCTCGAAGACAAAACAGAGAAGGAAGTGAACAGCTTTACCGTGACTCGTGTCCCAGATTCAGAGCACACTTGTAATGAAGAATAAACCAGCAGAAGGTCAAACTCATGCAAGTAACAGATCATCATTAAATGACAAAAGTATACTGTAGATCAATTCTGAATTAACACACATTAAAAAGAAAGTTCAATCTGATTAATTGGTGTCCATTAATTCAAAATAATTGTAACAAAAATAGTGTCCACTTGTCTCCTTGAGAGCTTCAGAAAGTGTAACACTCAGAGTTTCAGAGAGATGTGAAGAGGCTTAAATCCCATAACGGACATGAGAGTGCTATATCTCTACACCTTACAAACAAACATACTTGAGAAACATTACTGTTTTATCACTTTGTTGATCTGTCAAACAGATGACCCAGTGCAAAATAAATACTGACCATGATACTCATTCACCAAGTACATATTATTTTATAAATACCTTTGATCCACAACATTATTTGCAGCAAAAGAACACTGTGTCTAAAACATCGTAACTAGTATGCTGGTGAAGATTCTCAGTTGTCCAGGACATGATAAAATCAAAAAAAGGCGTTCAATACAAGATCAACTGGACTTTAATTGTTGCAGAAAACATTTCACCCTTTATCCAAAAGGCTTTTTCAATTCACCCTGAATTCCTGAATTGAAAAAGCCTTTTGGATAAAGGGTGAAACGTTTTCTGCAACAAATAAAGTCCAGTTGATCTTGTATTGAACGCCTTTTTTGATCGTAACTAGTACAACAGCTAAAATTAGCGCCAGCTAGTCTCCATTATTTTTTGATGTTGCGGTCTTCCTCATCTGAGTTCATAAGAGTTCACACACACTGCGGTGTTCATAAGAAACACTAGATTTTTAGCATTTAAACACAACTACAACACAAACTAACGTTGATCAGCAACAGATAAAAACGCCACGACCTTATGTGGGGCCACACCGAAGCAAAGCTGCAGGCCGCAATAAACAGCACATGAAGAAACACGTCATGTACTCAAAAGATAAATTATGGAATGGAAAGGTGTAAAATGGTACTCACCTCCAAACGGATTGTACCCTGGTCCCTGATGGTGTAAGGGTGGGTGAACATCAGTTTGAAAAGCTGTTCTTGGAACAGCTTCACTCATCAATGCTAATGCTATGTTGCTAATCGCTAATCCAACCCCTGAACTCTGGAGGGGGAGTGACCTTCTAGTGGGAGTGGCTCCACTTTTATACTCGGGCAGCAGAGGCTGTGACGAAATTGTGCGAAAATTAATGACTGTGCGAATCGTAAACAAATGAGAAAATAAGGGTGCAATACCACAGTTCAACCCATAGGACTACAGAATACTCGTTTTTAGACCAAATATTGCCGATTTAAACTAATACGAACAATTTCATGAAAATTAACACAGAAATAGTGCTATGAAACCTTTTTAACACATTCTAGGGAGTTTGTCAGCTAAAAAAAGTTAAATTAGGGTTTAGTTTCACTTTAACTATAACAACTGTGCATTTTTGCTGAAAATGCAGTTTCTCTACTTTTTTTTAGCTTCTTGATGTGAGGACCCTCTGCTGGAGAACACAGTTCACACGAATGCTCGTAAATGAAGTTATTCTCAAGGTACACGTTGACATTTAAAGAGGAACTAAACCCCGGTCTAAAAACGTGTTTACGGTGACCCCTATGGGTTGAACAGAGGAATTGCACCTTAATTTTCTTATTGGTCAAGGACGTTCACTCTGACGTGTCTTGTACACTCTGACGTCACGGAAGTGGTTCAAGCAGAGCCAATCCCCTGCAGAGATGAGAAGGTCCTGCAGCATTCATACCTTATATGGAAGTGCCACATTTCACTCCTGACAAGTGTTTTTTTTTCACTTTTTTCCCCATTTTTTTAAGCCTTTGGTTTTGGATGGAATGGGTGGAATAGATACATACATCTACATATTTATCGTTTGTTGTTGCTTGGTGTATGTTGTTGGCTAGAGGTTTAATTTGTTTTAGGTTGTTGCTGGTGGAGGCGTGGACAAGAGCACAACTCTACCTCCTCCCCTCCTTGTCTCTCGACACGCCTATTTTGAGGGTGATTTTGAATCTGCTTAGGGGGAGGTGTTACTGTCTCAACCTGTGTTTAGTTCCTCTTTAAGCTGCTAACATGTAAAGACCATGATGGAGCTGTTTTCTGGAGGATGAATCAGTATTATCACCATGTGATCTCGTGGTCACATCATGTTCTCCCACAGGGATAACAGTGTTCAGGTCAGATATATGCCAGAAGACTCCTTGTGGCCAAAGAAATACGTTTAGCTCATTGTTTTCTGTCATCTGGTGCAAACTGATGCGTTCTGTTTGATCAATGAGAAGCTTCACACTAAAGATAGAGCCTGTAAAGAATATATGTTCAACATCTGACACCTCCTGCTGACACCTGACACCCCCATGCAACTCTAGATCATTTAGCTGCAGGGACGTTGATCTGTTCAGACGACAGAGCATTAGTAAAAGTCAGTCTGTGATTGTCTGGATTGTTGACAGAGAATATATTTTTCCTCACTCAGCTTTATTATTATTGTTACTATTATTGGTTCATGCATTTCCTCTGAAGATAAATGATGTGTGAGTCTGCGTGAGGAATTCCAAGAAGTTTTGGTGTAGCTCCACTCCATCGGCGCTGCACTGATATTTCTGAGAGGACGATGAAACTCGCTTTTACATTCCTCTTCAAGCTTTCAGAAAGCAGCCCAGGAGAATGTCAGTTCACACACACACACACACACACACACACACACGCACACACGCACGCACGCACGCACACACACACACACACACACACACACACTTTATGTGCAGCTCTCATGGATCAGGCCGTCTGCTCATCAGGTGGACTTAGTGTTTAACAACATGAACCTTCTCCTCACTTCTCTTTCTGAACCCACAGCTGTGAACGTCGTCCGTGCACTGGGAAAATATCTACACTCACACCACTTTGGGAGGGGGTCTGGACCCCCTCATGTTCAAACGTTTGTCTGTCCTGAGCCTCGGCAGAACCTTCCACTGAGCTGACGTGACCTGACGAAGCTGCAGAGTCGTTACCTGGACGTCTTGAGCCACGTCTGCTCAGCTGCCTGAAGAAGAATGAAACAGCCATTTTCAGAAACTATGGCTTCTTTTTTGTTGTTGTTACAACTACATTTTTAATAAACTGTTTACAACACTTTTAACTAAAAATGACCATATTGGCACGGAGGTTGTTACGACCGGTAAAGGCCAAAACATACAAAGTGGACACTGACACAGAAAAAGAATTAAAACGATTATTAAACTAAAACTAAGAGCCTCCAGGCTGGCAGGGTCCTCCCAGGCTTCTCACCAGGACTGGAGCGTCCTCTCCTGGATCAGCGTCCAAAGGAAAAGAAAATTAATAAAAAGTACAAATAAGTGTTGGACTGGTGGGCGAGGCCAAAAACAATAAAACGCCACCCAGGTTGATCCAATCCTGTACAGGACCGTCGTACCCCCCCAGGCGACGATCTACCTTACCAAAGAAGTCCCTCTAAATAAACAAAACACGAGAACTGGACTACCTGCACCCACACAGTCAAAAGTACAAACAAATGAGAAAGAGAAAAAAGGTAACAGTCCCTCACTGTTATCCTCAGCTGTCCCCCTCTTGGACAACTGCACAGACACTACCCTCAGTGTCTCCAAAATTAACTCAAACAGGCCTCAGTGGCACAGGCCCACACCTCTTAAGTTAAACCAAAGTGGCAGCCAGCACTTAAGGTGCCTTAACCCACACAGAACTCTGCTTTAAGCAGCCAGAGTCACTTTAAGAGCTTAACCAGCTCACCTTCCACTCCCCCTGGAGCAGACTCACAAACAAGCGGAGAGGGTGGAGCTCTCCTCAATGTTTGTACATCCTACAGCTTCCCAGCTGTTAAACATCTAGTGTTTCCTACACCAGTCTCAAACAAGCTTAAAACTTGTTTCACACAACCCTAGTAAATACTAAGGCTGTCACAAGAGCACCCTTTGCTCTACATGTGCTGTTTAGGCAGCACCAGTCATTTAAGACATTTACTGTAAGTCATATAAGAGCCTAAGCTCAATGCATTCTACACGAGTGCTCAACTCACAGTGATCAAAAGTGGGTGGAGAACACTTCTGAACACACACACATGCAGCATAAAACTGCTTTGAGCAAAACTTGGTTTTTACCTGCAACAGGATTCCAAGTATTTCCAACAAGCCCCCTTGCTTGCGTCCACCAACCTCAATTGGCAATCTCAACAACTCCCTTGCTCCAAGCAAAGGCTCCACAGTGTTCAGGTCTCAGCTCAGACTATTTAAAAGGCTGAGAGCAAACAGGTGTTTCACCTGAGCTAATCAAGCCTGATTAGGCTGAGTGAAAAAAAGTGCAGCTACAGGCTGCTGGTGCTTTCTTTAGCAGACTGCAGCCAACCTAAACACAATAATGATGTTTTTAAAAAAAACTCTGAACCCCCTCAGGTTCATAACACCCCCACCGAAAGTTATTTTGTATGGGGGTGATGTGTATGTTAGGGGAAAACATCACACATCCACCCATACAAAAAAAACAGAGGGTTAAAATGTAGCGGTCACACCACCTAAATGGACTAAAAACACCATTTAAAAAACTAGTCCATCAAACCGCTAACATTTATTCTACAGTCACACTCAAAAAGTTTTAAAACCAAACAAGCAGCGCTTGTCTAAGTTTACCCTGAAAAGCTTTTTATTAGTCATCGACCCCAAACAAAAAACACCATAGTTGGTGCCAGCGTGTGACTGAATACTGGTCTTGACAGTCAGGGGGGATCTGTCCTCATTCTCTGCACCGGACAGCATCCCTGTGTCAGTTTCAACAGCTCTGCTCTCAGCCACACTGTAAGCACAGAGACAGTTAGACACAGAATCATGTGCATTGTGCTCAATGTAGGGTTGCAGCACCTCACATTTCACAGACAGCAAAAATGCATTTTCTGCTGCACTTTTAGTAATCGATTGCACATTGTCCTTCAACACTCCCTCATTGTTCTCTGCAAGAGAAAACAAAGGAACAGGTGGAATTGTTTTGTGTGACTTCACCTTCTTTGATAATTTCAGGTCCTCTCCTGACTGAACTAGATGTTCAGTTCCAAACAGCAGATGAAGACTTTTCCCCATGTCGATATAGTCTTTATTCTTCAGTTCCATCAACTGTTGTCTGGACAACAGAAGTTTTGCTTCATCTACTTCATTTGCAAACATTTCTGTTTTTACAGGAACTTGTTTCTCTTCAAGACTCGTCATAAATGTGTCACTTAAGTACACATCATCATCTCCATCATTGTTTTTAGCAGGAGCTACAGAAGAATGCAAAGAAACAGGAGGAACTGTTTCTTTTGGGTCCTCAGTCAGGTTCAATGGGACTTCCTCTGCTTCAGAACTGAATAAAAAACATTCACACAGATTAATGTCAAGTTCATTCAGCTCAAAGTTATTAAAATCCCCATCTGACTGAACTTGTTCAGGTTCAGTTTCATGTAATAAGAAAAAACTGTCACCCAAATTGATGTCATCCTCAATGTTCTCCTCCTGAAGACAATGTTCCTGTGGCGCCATCTCCTGTTGAAGTGTGAGAGGCTCACCTTCTTGAGTGCAAGGCTCTGGTGTCGCCTTTAGATGACACACTGTAGAACATGAATGTTGCTTTTCCAGTTGCTTTTTCAGTTCAGC
>JBBPBX010018868.1:0-11383 GCA_038048925.1 Garcialebias charrua
CCTGGTACCCCATACTCCCGGAGTACCCCCCACAGAACCCCCCGAGGGACGCGGTCGAATGCCTTTTCCAAGTCCACAAAGCACATGTAAACTGGTTGGGCAAACTCCCACGCACCCTCCAGGACCCTGTTGAGGGTGTAGAGCTGGTCTAGTGTTCCACGACCAGGACGAAAACCACACTGCTCCTCCTGAATCCGAGGTTCGACTATCCGACGGACCCTCCTCTCCAGAACCCCTGAATAGACCTTACCAGGGAGGCTTAAGAGTGTGATCCCCCTATAGTTGGAACACACCCTACGGTCCCCCTTTTTGAATAGGGGAACCACCACCCCAGTCTGCCAATCCAAGGGAACTGCCCCCGATGTCCACGCGATATTGCAGAGTCGCGTAAGCCAACACAACCCCACAACATCCAGAGCCCTAAGGAACTCAGGACGAATCTCATCCACCCCCGGAGCCTTGCCACCGCGGAGCTTTTTAACCACCTCGGCGACCTCAGCACCAGAGATTGGAGAGCCCGACCCAAAGTCCCCAGGCTCCGCTTCCTCAGTGGAAGACGTGCCAGTAGGATTGAGGAGGTCTTCGAAGTATTCCGCCCACCGACTCACAACATCCCGAGTTGAGGTCAACAGCACGCCATCCCCACCATAAATGGTGTTGGTCGCGTACCGCTTTCCCCCCCTGAGACGCCGGATGGTGGACCAGAATCGCCTCGAAGCCGTACGGAAGTCATTCTCCATGGCCTCTCCGAACTCCTCCCACGCCCGAGTTTTTGCCTCAGCAACCACCCGAGCCGCATGCCGCTTGGACTGCCGGTACCTATCTGCTGCTTCCGGGGTCCCACAGGCCAAAAAGGCCCAATAGGACTCCTTCTTCAGCTTGACAGCATCCCTCACCGCTGGCGTCCACCACCGGGTTCGAGGATTGCCACCACGACAGGCACCAACAACCTTGCGGCCACAACTCTGATAAGCTGCCTCGACAATAGAGGCGCGGAACATGGCCCACTCGGGCTCAATGTCCCCCGCCTCCCTCGGAACGTGTTCAAAGCTCTCCCGGAGGTGGGAGTTAAAGCTCCGTCTTACGGGAGACTCTGCCAGACGTTCCCAGCAGACCCTCACAATACGTTTGGGTCTGCCAGGTCTGACCGGCATCCTCCCCCACCATCGGAGCCAACTCACCACCAGGTAGTGGTCAGTTGACAGCTCCGCCCCTCTCTTCACCCGAGTGTCCAGGACATGCGGCCGCAGATCAGATGAGACGACAACAAAGTCGATCATCGAACTGCGACCTAGGGTGTCCTGGTGCCAAGAGCACATATGGACACCCTTATGCCTGAACATGGTGTTCGTTATGGACAATCCATGACGAGCACAGAAGTCCAACAACAGAACACCACTCGGGTTCAGATCAGGGGGGCCGTTCCTCCCAACCACACCCCTCCAGGTCTCACTGTCATTGCCCACGTGAGCGTTGAAGTCCCCCAGCAGAACAAGGGAGTCCCCAGGAGGCGCACCCTCCAATACCCCCTCCAAGGACTCCAAAATTACTTTGTGATAATATTTATTTTCTTAGCTCACTTGGTAATTTGTTTTCCATAATAAGAGCCAAGAGCTGTGCATCTTTATCAATTTTTACGTTGAATTCTGACTTTGAACACCCAAAATTATCCAATAATTCTCAGTTGGGTCATCTGGACAGTTTTCTTTTTTCATAGAAATGTTTCACACTCCATCTGGAGGGCATCATCAGTCAGAGGAGTTCCAGTAAACTGTTTCCCCACCAAGCAGTAAACAGTTATTGGATTTGGTACCTGGATTATTGAGCATGAACTTTCTTGCCTTGAACCACTTTGGCTGTGGCTGCCTGCTGGGAGGAGTCGACGAGGGACAGGACAGCCCCCAGAAACCATCTTGGCTCCAGCAAACTGGTTGGTCCACTTAAGGTGTTTACTGGGAGTTTAGTGGGAGCAGAGGTTAAGAAGGTGAGCTTGTGATCAGAAGATCGCCGATTCAAGCCCCGGTACCAACAACATCAATAATGTGGTGTAGGAGTCCTGCCTTCCCCTCCAGCATCCTCAAGCAGCAGCTAATCAGCTGATTAGCTACACCTGCACCTGCCTCCCAGACCCCCACCTCCTGCTCTACTTAAACCACAACCAGACGTTCAGCCAACGCTCGAACATTAGATTACCTTGGGTAATGTTGTGACAGCCTCAGATTCCTAGTTATTGGCTCATCTGCTTTGAACATGATACACGCTATTGGACAATACACATTACCTGTTTGCGTAATGTGTATTGTATTAGTTAGAAAATTAGAAAGAGTTTGTCATTTTGTACTGTTGGTTGAAGATTATTATTGTTTAATCTGATTGTTGGAAAAAAGGGGCAGATATAATAAGATTTATTCTTCTTTCTGCTACCGTTCTTTTTTATATATTTTGTACAATATCATTTATGTGATTGTCTTGTATTGTTTCTTTTGTAAAAAAAAAAAAAAGAACAAATTTAATAAACATAAACATAAACCTGTTTGCCTTTGCCCGTCTGTTCAGCTCCTGTTCCGTCCTGCTTGCCCGCTCGTCTCCAAGGCTGCGTCTGGTTGCCAACCCTGCACACCAAACCCATAACTAAAGACTTCATTCTGGACATCTTCACCACTCTTCAACTTCATCTGTACTCACCCACTGGACCCACAGTCTCTCTGGACCTCGCCCTCTGTGAACCCATTACTCCGACGCCACCTGCAAACAAATTCTACAGTAAGGACAAATACTACTATCAGCACAATTGTTATAAAGAATCATTTGGACCTCAGGATATTCACCGCCTCCCCTCTTCTCTCCACAGCCCATTCCAGTTCCTGCACTGTAAATAAAAAGATCACTTTTGTACTCGCTTGTCCTCGTGTTCTTTGGTCTGCCATTTGGGGTCATATTCAGCAAACATCATGTTAGAATGTTCGAGCCTCCCAGACCCTCAAGGCCAGACCAAAGACAGTCAGAGGGACCAAGCAATATTGGCTCTACAGGCCCGGAGAGAACGTAATGAGCACACTCTAACTAAACTCCTCTCCCAACAGAGTGAATTTGGTAGCATGATACACGCTATTGGACAACAAGTCGCCGCCATGACTACCAGAGGCCCCGAACCATCCCGTCCATCTGAACCAACTCCAGTTGCAGTCCCAGCAAGCATCTTTGGTGAAGACTCCAAACTGGTGGGTGGTTTCCTCCTCCAGTGTGAGCTCGCGTTCAATCAATCACCCATCAGGTATGGCTCCGACTCGTCCCGCATCTCCTATAATGTCACTGCCCTGAAAGGCGACGCTCTGCAGTGGGCCGCCGCTCATCTCCGCTCACGTTCTTTGGCCTCGCTGTCCTTCACAAACTTTATAAGAGACTTTAAACTAGCTTTCGATCACCCTCTGTTGCAAGAGGAAGTGCAACAAAGATTATTCACAATCAGACAGGGTTCAAGATCTGTCGCCGAGTTCTCCATCCGTTTCCGGGTGATCGCGGAAGAGTCAGGATGGGGAGAGATTGCACTAAAAAGCGCTTTCCAAAACGCGCTTGATGACAACATTAAGGACCTAATCGCCACACCTCCCCAGGATTTAGAAGATCTAATATGTCTCGCAATTAGAATCGACACTCGAAACAGAGAACGTAAATTGGAAAGGGACTACAAATCCTGGGACCGCCCCTCAACCGGAAGTAGTTCCCCGACACCAGTCTTCCTCGAACCAGAGCCAATGCAGGTGGGTCGGGCAAAACTGTCCCCTGAGGAAAGACAACGCAGAGTATCTGCAAATGAGTGTCTATATTGTGGAAAGAGTGGCCACTTCGTGAAAAACTGTCAGCTCCGTTTAAAAGGCCAGAACCACCAATAAATCAGGAGATATTGGTGGGTAATTTAACTTCAACTCCTGAGAAAAATTTCTGTCTCCCTGCTACTGTTTATTTTGATAAAGATTATTTTTCCACTCAGGCTTTAATTGACTCTGGTGCAGAACAGAATTTGATTTCCTTGGATATTGTGAAGTTTCTTAACCTACCCATGCTTCCTTTAAACAGCTCTGTCAGTGTCAGAGGTCTCACTGGGCAGACCATCACCTCCATCTCCCACTGGACTCAAAACATTCACCTGGTGCTGTCAGGTAACCATCATGAGAAATGTGATTTTTTCATTTTTGATTCCCCTAAGCCCCAATTGATTTTAGGTTACCCATGGCTGCTAAAACACAACCCACAGATTAACTGGAAAAATAACATGATTGAACATTGGGGTGAGGCCTGTTTAGTCGATTGTTTACGTTCTGCCATCTCTTCTGGTTCTGTCTCACCCCCCAGTAAGGAAGAGATTGACCTTTCCAGAGTGCCCTCCGTATATCATGCGCTTGCCCCAGTTTTTAGTAAACAGAAAGCCATCTCCCTACCACCTCACAGACCCTATGATTGCCCCATAGATCTCCTTCCTGGTGCCCCTCTGCCGTCTAGCAGACTATACAACCTGTCAGGCCCAGAGAGGGAGACGATGAGGCAATACATAGAGGAATCTTTAAAGTCAGGTATTATCCGCCCGTCTACTTCTCCCCTCGGTGCAGGGTTTTTCTTTGTTTCAAAGAAAGATAAGACTTTGAGACCCTGCATCGACTTCAGGGGACTTAACAACATCACCATTAAAAATAAGTATCCCCTTCCTCTAATTGACTCTGTGTTTGAACGGCTTCGGGACTCCAGAATGTTCACTAAACTTGATCTCCGCAACGCCTATCACTTAGTGAGAATTCGAGAAGGGGACGAATGGAAGACCGCTTTTAAGACACCCCTAGGACACTATGAGTACTTGGTCATGCCCTTTGGACTCACTAACGCCCCTGCCATTTTTCAAAACTTAATCAATGATGTCCTGAGAGATTTCCTGGATGATTTTGTGTTTGTTTATCTCAATGATATTTTGATTTTCTCTAAAGACCCCGCTCAGCACACCAGACATGTCAAAGCAGTTCTCCAAAGGCTTCTGGAGAACAAATTGTATGTGAAAGCTGAGAAATGTGAATTCTCTGTGCCTTCTGTTCCCTTTCTGGGATTCATTTTTGAAGAGGGACAGGTTCGATCTGACCCAGAGAAGATAAAAGTGGTGGCAGAGTGGCCTACACCCCAGGACAGAAGACAGCTCCAACGGTTCCTGGGCTTTGCAAATTTCTACCGACGCTTCATCAAAAACTACAGTCAGGTAGCCTCGCCATTCACACAACTCACCTCTCCCATCCGTAAATGTGTCTGGTCCCCAGAGGCGGAGGTTGCCTTCCAGGAACTTAATAGACTCTTTTCATCCGCTCCCATCCTTTCCTATCCTGACCCTCATTGTCAGTTTATCGTGGAGGTGGACGTGTCAGTGTCCGCCACAGGTGTGGGAGCGGTGCTCTTGCAGCGATCCCCTACAGATGGTAAGATCCACCCCTGCATTTTCTTTCCTCGGCGTCTGTCCCCTACCGAACGAAATTACGATGTAGGTAACAGAGAACTGTTGGCCATCAAGATTGCCCTTGAAGAGTGTAGACACTGGTTGGAGGGGGCTGAATTACCATTCGTGATATGGACAGATCACAAGAATCTTGCCTACATTCAGGGAGCAAAAAGGTTCAATGACCATCAAGCACGTTGGTCTTTATTTTTTGGATGCTTCAATTTCTCCATCTCATACATACCCGGTTCTCGTAACGTTAAACCTGATGCTCTTTCCCGCCAGTTCTCCTCTTCAGAGACCAAATCACCGGCGTCTATTCTGCCCCACTCCTGCACTGTAGCAGTCATGACCTGGGACATCCATCCATTTATCCATCCATTTTCGTCCACTTATCCGGGGTCGGGTCACGGAGGTAGCAGCCTAAGTAGGGAGGCCCAGACTTCCCTCTCCCCAGCCACTTGGAGCAGCTCCTCTGGGGGAATCCCAAGGTGTTCCTAGGCCAGCCGAGAGACATAGTCCCTCCAGCGTGTCCTGGGTTTTCCTCTGTTTCTCCTCCCAGTGGGACCTGGGACATTGAGAGAGAAATCCTGGAGGCCCAGAAGACCAAACCAGACCCTGGCACTGGTCCCCCAGGGAGAAAGTATGTTCCCTCTGCAGCCATCAGCAAAGTCCTCCATTGGATCCATTCAGCCAAGTTCTCCTGTCATCCAGGTATAAGTCGCACCCTCTCCTTGACAAAAATACATTTCTGGTGGCCTAACATGGAGAGGGATGTCAGACAATACGTGTCTGCCTGCACCACTTGTGCGTGTAACAAGGCCACTAACAAACCCCCAGCAGGTCTCCTCCTTCCTCTCCCTACGCCTGGGCGTCCGTGGTCCCACATAGCCCTGGACTTTGTCACCGGACTGCCAGTTTCTGAGGGTAATTCTGTTGTATGTACAATCATCGACCGTTTCTCCAAAGCCGCACACTTCATACCCCTAGTAAAACTACCCTCAGCATCCGAGACAGCACAGATCATGGTCAAACATGTTTTTCGTCTGCATGGTATACCTCTTGATATCGTTTCCGACAGAGGCCCTCAATTCATCTCCCAAGTCTGGAAGGCCTTCTGTCAAGCTCTGGGAGCCACCTCCAGCCCGACGTCGGGTTATCACCCTCAGTCGAATGGGCAGACTGAGAGGTGTAACCAAGAGCTCGAAGCCGCTTTGAGGTGCGTTATTGAACATAACCCAGTCTCCTGGAGTCAACACCTGCCTTGGGTTGAGTACGCACACAATTCTCAAGTTTTGTCTGCCACTGGTTTGTCCCCGTTTGAGGCCTCTTTGGGTTACACTCTGCCCTTATTTATAATAATAATAATAATGAATTCAATTTATAATGCACTTTTCATTAATAAAAATCTCAAAGTGCTATTTCCCTCGAAGTGCTATTTCCTTCACAAGAAACTGACATTTCTGTTCCCTCTGTCCAGCATCATCTCCGTCGGTGTCGCAGGGTTTGGCGCCAGACCAGGGCAGCTCTCCTCAGGACGGCTGAACAAAACAAGCGGTTTGCTGACCGACACCGTTCTTCTGCTCCCGATTACCTGGTGGGGCCGGAGGTTTGGTTGTCCACCAGAGACATTAAGTTAAAGGACACTCCCAGGAAGCTGGCCCCCAGGTTCATTGGCCCCTTTCCGATTGTCAGGATCATTAATCCTGCTGCTGTCTGACTTCAACTGCCTTCCACCCTACGGATCCATCCCACGTTCCATGTCTCTCAGATTAAACCCGTCTCCACCAGCCCACTTCAGCCTCCTGGTGATCCTCCTCCTCCGCCTTGATTCATCAACGATGACCCTGTCTACTCCGTCCGGCGCCTGCTGGACGTTCGTCCCAGGGGTTGACAACTCCAGTACCTGGTGGATTGGGAGGGCTATGGCCCAGAGGAGCGTTCGTGGGTTCCCCGCTCCTTCATTCTGGACCCCTCCCTTATCTCTTCTTTTTACAGGGACCACCCGGACAGGAGATCGCCTAGAGGCGATGCTAGAGGAGGGGGTACTGTAGGAGTCCTGCCTTCCCCTCCAGCAACCTCAAGCAGCAGCTAATCAGCTGATTAGCTACACCTGCACCTGCCTCCTAGACCTTCACCTCCTGCTCTACTTAAACCACAACCAGACGTTCAGCCAACGCTCGAACATTAGATTACCTTGGGTAATGTTGTGACAGCCTCAGATTCCTAGTTATTGACTCGTCTGCACTAACCTGTTTGCCTTTGCCCGTCTGTTCAGCTCCTGTTCCGTCCTGCTTGCCCGCTCGTCTCCAAGGCTGCGTCTGGTTGCCAACCCTGCACACCAAACCCATAACTAAGGACTTCATTCTGGACATCTTCACCACTCTTCAACTTCATCTGTACTCACCCACTGGACCCACAGTCTCTCTGGACCTCGCCCTCCGTAAACCCATTACTCCGACGCCACCTGCAAACAAATTCTACAGTAAGGACAAATACTTCTATCAGCACAATTGTTATAAAGAATCATTTGGACCTCAGGATATTCACCGCCTCCCCTCTTCTCTCCACAGCCCATTCCAGTTCCTGCACTGTAAATAAAAAGATCACTTTTGTACTCGCTTGTCCTCGTGTTCTTTGGTCTGCCATTTGGGGTCATATTCAGCAAACATCATGTTATGTAGGTGGGATAAGTGAAGCAGTCACACCTGTCTCCACTCTCATCTGCCCCACTCTGGGCCCTTGAGCAAGGCCCTTAATCTCTACCATCTGCTCCCCCGGGCACCCTAGATATCAGCTCTCTGCTCCACACAGAGGGCTGTGGTAGCTCGATGGTCTGTGGTTGTGTCAGGAAAGACATCCGGCGTAAAAACAATTGCCAAGTCTTTGTGCGACTAGTTTGCTGTGGTGACCCCTGACGAAGGGAGAAGCTGAAAGAAGAAAATAAAAATCTGAAGATCTGATGACGCTGTAGAAATGTATTATGTAGTATAACTGCATCTGATGTTTTATTTAGATTTTGAACCCTTAATCAATGTACATTAGTATGACTGCATAATATATCTTTATTTTGGAATCAAAACAATTTAAATTATTGTAAGAACAACATTCTACATTTCTACATATTTATTTTTTTTCAATGTTTTTGACGCTTTGGACGCCAAGGATTACTGCTCTGCACTTAGACCTGTCCAAAGCCTTTGCTACAGTAGATCATGACATCTTATGCCACAAGCTCTCAGATATTGGCTTTTCAGATCACACTGTCGGCTGGTTCTCAAATTATCTCTCTGGTCGGAGGCAATGTGTTTGACATAATGGTACCAGTATCATCTAGCTACCTGACGATCACCAATGGTGTGCCACAAGGCTCAATTTTAGGTTCCACACTTTTTTACAATTTTAGATAATGTAGGTCAAAACATCCCTGATGCATCCTTGCATCTCTATGCCGGCGACACTGTTGTTTATTGCCGAGCTAACAGTTGCCAAGATTTTCCTGCTTCTAGAGTCTGCATTTGACATAATTCGGTCAGACTTATTCCATCTCAAGCTGGTGCTAAATGCTGACAAATCCAAAAAGATGTTGTTTTCCAAGAGAAAGTTGGTGCCAGCAACTCTTCCTCCTATCTCATCCATGCTGTTCCTATTGAGTTTGTAGATTCTTACAAATACTTGGGAATTTTGGTTGATGCACATCTCTCTTTTAAACCACATATCAAAAACTTGATTATGAAGCTGAAATTGAAACTGGATTTCTTTTTCAGAAATGGATCTAGCTTAACTCTGAATGCCAGAAATCGCCTTGTAACCGCTACCTTCCTACTGGCCATTGACTATGATGACATTATTTACATGAATGCCACTGCCAGCTCCTTGCATATGTTGGATGCTGTCTACAATGGCGCGCTAAGATTCATAACTGGTTGTAACTACCCTACCCATCACTGCACCCTCTACTCCAGTGGTCCCCACGCTTTTTCCTGTGAGGGCCACATAACTTTTCCCTTCTCTGGTGGGGGGCCGGAGTCAGTTTTTAACAGGAAAAAGTGTGACGATTGCAGGAGTGCCTAAATCAGGGGTGCCCAACCTTTTTTGAACCAAGAGTTACTTTTGAAGTCGGCAGTTTGCCGAGAGCTACTCGTCCAGTCTCAGTATCAAAAAACAAAATTTTTCATCTCCCTACTCCTCACTTCTTTAAAGTAAATAAAACAGAACGTAATGTGTTGCTAGTTTTATTTAATTAAAGTATTTTATCAAAGTAAAATGACGCAATATTTGAAAAGCACACCATATTTTTTAAAGAAACGAATAAACAATGAACTGAACAATATAAAACTCCCTCATTTACACTAACTATTTACAAAAAGTGACTTACAAAGGTGCAGATTTACAAATCTCCAACAACTATTTCAAACCTCAATAAAACCTAAATATCAAAACTAGGCAGCTGCTCTGTGCAGCAGGATGGTGTCATCTGGTGCAAGCTGAGGAAAGCGTTGCTGCGCATTGGAATATCGTCACTCCTCCCACCCCCCACCCCAGCTAGCTCCCTTTATGTGAAAGGGAGACAATTCAACTTACTCCTTCATCTTTAAAAACTGTGTTAGGATAGGCTAAGTACTTGGTGACCGTACAGTACTGTACATGTATTCATTTGTAAAAAAAAAAAAAAAAATTATTATTATTATTTATTTTTTTTTACTATTGTTCTGGGGGCCGGACCAAATGTGGGGGCGGGCCGGATGCGGCCCGCGGGCCGTAGTTTGGGGAACACTGCTCTACTCATTGGTCAGTTGGTTATCATTATCTACACATAAGCTCTCACACTGGTTCATTTTCATCTATAAATCCCACCTTGGTCTGCTACCTTTTTATATCTCATCCCACATGTCACGCCATCAGTGCAGTTACAACATGCACTCTCAGTCCATCAATACCTGCAACGTTCCCTTGGTGCAGACTGAACTTGGCAAAAAGGCCTTCTCCCAATCAGCTCCTGCAACCTGGAACACCTTGCAGGAACTGAAGTTGTCCACCTTAATTTCGTTAAGGGGTTTTAAACATTTGATAATGTAAATACAAAAATCGAAGCAAATGTGTTCTTGTTTTTAGTATTTGACTCTGTTTTATGGCACTCTCATTTATTGTTTATACACTACACATTTAACTGCAGTTTTACTGTAGTTTGTTATTTTTTTACTGTTATTGGTGTCCGTGTTTTATGTTCTATCTGGAAAAGGTCCCTCTTGTAAATGAGTCCACATGGCTCACTGAGACTAGCCTGTATAGTAAAAAGCCTGAATGAATGGGAGGTTGCAGGTGTTCACAAATATTGAAAAGAAATTGTGAAAAAAATATATACTGTTGTCTGCAGTGTTTAACCCTGATTGAACACTTGTGGATCCAGACATGGTCTCATCATACAGAACATTGCAGCAAAAAGTGCAAGTCACTAACAAAGACCAAATGACGAATTAAATAATATTTATTCAAACTGAAGTCATTCAAAGGTTATACAGTGTACTGTACTCAAAAGATATAAGTTATCATTTTGAGTCCACATTTTACACTTCAGTGTGCGAAGCTGGGTATACTTTAGTAATATCACCAGAACTACAGAGATAAATTATGCAAACTGAATTGATGGAAGCTGAAGAAAATCATTAAAATAAAAGTTTGAAGCTGTTTGGATCTGCAAGACTTAAACTTGACGAACTGAAAAGAACATAATAACTTTTACACTTCCATTTATCTTGTTTTTTTGTTTGTTTGTTTTTTGTTTGTTTTTTGTTTTTCCTTAAGAGATTTCAGTGCTAGACCAGGTCTAGTTCTTGTGTTTCTTTTAACAGCCATGCCATTTAGTGACTATATATAAACACACGCACACACACACGCACACACACACACACA